>JACEGR010005144.1:0-77045 GCA_014170235.1 Listronotus bonariensis
CATAAGTAATTTTAAAATATAATTTTACCTAATATTTTTTTTATATATTTATTAATAAAGGACTCTAACCTTTAAAATTTAAATTTCTTTGTCAACTGGTTTACTAATAATGTGTATATTTAAATTAAATTATTAGGTAATTTAAGTTCTTATTTTTAAATTTAAGTTTAACCACAATAAATTAATAAATATAGTCGGTTATTATAATAATATGCTTTTTGATTAATTTTATTCCTAGCTTTTTGGGACACTATTTGTGAATATATAGATTCACGCCACAATACCAAATGCATATGGACGCTACATATTTTCAGATATTGCCTTTCAGGAAAATGAAAATGCATATTTTCTACATTCAGCTGCTTGCCTCTTTCATCAAAATATACATTCAATAAAGGAAAAATGCAAAATTTGCATAAAAGGATCTTACAACAAAGTATTAAAAAACATAGTATTTCAGTCGAACTAAAATAAGTATTAATTTGTATTTTAATTAGCTGAGTACAACAAAATTAACTTTTGTTAAAAATTGTATTTTTTAACCTACTTAAAGTAACAATGTATTGGAGTTATTCAACTTTTATTTTTCGAGCGCGAAATCACAATGTCCCTGATAAACACCAGAAAATCTATATACATTTAGGAAGTGTTTTATTAGTCACTTTTTATTAATTTCAAATAAAACTAATTCCTAAACAATAATTATTGTTATTATTTCTTTATTTTATGGCTTTTTTATTAGTTCTTTAAGTGATTTAAATTGACGTGTTTTATTGTTATGTTGTTTCACCGCTAACCAACCTGCTTTAGCTTTACAACTCTCCCCTCCTACACCGCGGTAACGTCACAATGTACTTCCGGTAACTTGGCCGGCGTGGGTGCGTTCGTTTTATAAACTAACTTCAGATACCAAAAAAAAACAATCGCAACCTAAGTGAGAAGGTCCTCAGATATCCCTGAAAGTCTAAGAAGAAATAGCCTTCGTGAAGTAAGAAAAAACCACAAAATTGAAGCAAGCTCTCAAATTTATTTATAAAAATTTGCTTTTTTTTTTCATGTGTTTGTTTTATATTTTTATAAACAAAATGAAGGTTCACGATTCTCCGAGTTTGCATAATATCTTTTTGCTTTTATATGTAAGCAAAAAGATAGTATAAATTAATTATAACAGCAAACGTTAGCCGTAACCTCGCTATTAAAAACATGATTACTGAACTCAAAAATTTATAAAAATAAAATAAAAATAAAGTCATCGCCTTTCCTCTACAACCAGGGTTTTTGGAAAATAACGTTTTGGTGTTAAAAGTCGTTACAAATAGAAATATCTGTTTCTTCAACAAGCTCCAGAAACCATTCAGTAGGGTTCAAATCCAATTAAATAGCACGTGGTAAATTTAAAATAAATTTCTAACCATATCCATTTAAAAATATCCAACATTAACTCTATTCGGAACTTAAAAGAACTTAAAACGTTTAAATTTTAAGGAATCCTTTTAAATAGTTGGTATAAAACCAAAAATTAAATTTGACAGAATAAACTTCGCACTACACTTCGTTCAAGGGTTAGCAAGAAAGAAGGGCTTCCTTAGAAGCAAATTTAGTTTTATGGATAAAATGTTTTTTTCCACTATACCAAACCCTAAGGCTCGCCTACTTAATCAGAATGCATGCACAAAAATGCAACCCCTGACAATATTATTATTTCTTTGGGGAGAAATATGTAAAACCAACAACAAAACTACTAAACATACATGGCAGCCCGTACACACTGTAATGAAAAATCCTTTTTTGTTATATTAAAAGTAGGTGGCAAAATATAATTGAAAACCCTGTACATGTCTTTCTTATACTTTTTATTATTTTTCGTCTTTTGAATAGGTATAAAAATAGAGATAAAATATTTAAAAAAATAAACTAATTAAAAATATATAGATCAACTTAAGAAAAACAAACTTACTAAAATAAGGTGTTAAAATATTTAGCAATAAATAATAATAAGCAAATATAGAGAAGCTTTTTAATTTTTAATTTATAGGGTTGTGGTGGTTTTTTTTATTCAGTTTTTTTATTTTAAATTTGTTTATTATATACTTAAATTATCGGCTTTACAAGCTTTAAAAGCAAATGACCTAATGGATGTTCTTAAAGCACCCTATATACTTCATTTTAAATATGTTGTAATTTTACGTAAAATATATTAATAATAACCTCATCTAATTGGTTAAAGTGTAAAATAACTAAATGTCTAAGTTGTCATCTAATTTGTACTCAATACGCGGGATCTATCTAGTTTGAATATTCAGGACGAGATTCTTGTCAGACAAAGCTATAGCGGTGACAAAGGACGATTTGAAACTCTATAATTACGCAGGTAAGTTTAGAGACAAGCCTTGGTATGTTTCCGATTGAGGTCTCTACCAGAGTTTGGAATAGGAATAAAATTATCCCCTTGTTAAGAAACACGTACATTGGAAACATTCAAATTATTGCCCGAGATATTTTAGGTACAAAACGGTTACCATAACGATGAGTGTTTTTATGTCTGGCATATACAATGAGTCTTAGAATGGACCTAACTATACCTGTAATCTTTTTTATTTTTAATATTTAAAGATAAAAATATTATTAAAAAAATATTTGCCTAATCTAAAAATTATAAAAACTAAAATAGCTGTAGAGTTTCTTGTCAGAAAAGCTTTTTTTAATATTTAAAGATAAAAATATTATTAAAAAAAATATTTGCCTAATCTAAAATTATAAAAAACTAAAATAGCTGTAGAGTTTCTTGTCAGAAAAAGCTTTAGCGGTGACAAAGGACGATTTGGAACTCTATAATTATGCAGGTAAGTTTAGAGACAAGCCTTAGTATATTTCTGATTGAGGTCTCTACCAGAGTTTGGAATAGGAATAAAATTATCCCCTTGTTAAGAAACACGTACATTGGGAAGATTCTAATTATTGCCCGAGATATTTTAGTTATAAAACGGTTAACATATGGATGGGTGCTTTTATGTCTTACAAATACAGTGTGTCTAAGGATGGACCTAACAATACCTGTAATATTTTTTATTTTTAATATTTAAAGACAAAAATATTATTTATAAAAAGTTTTGCCTAATCTAAAATTATAAAAGACTAAAATAGCTGTAGAGTTTCTTTTTAGGTTTTCAAAATATTATTAAGAATCATATGTCCTAAATGTTCTACTTTTGAGAACTACAGAGTGTTAAAATTAAGTAAAAATATTTTTTTTATGTTTTTTTTTCCCAGTGAAAATATTTTTTAGAAGTTTGTGAGACGTCTCCTATGCATTAAAGGCTATTTTTGATGTACAAGAAAAAATTGAATTTTATTATTGTCGTCCCTAAGAGATTTTTTGCAAATATGTTTAGACAAAAAATAAGATGTCACTAAATTTTTGGTTTCTCGTTAAGTTTGGAACAAATGTAAAACCCTATATTTTATTTTTATTGAATGAATGGTTTTCGCGTAAATAAATACAAGCCTACATCATACATCATACTAGGCCTACACTTTTTAGTATAAAGTAGTTATTGTTTTTGGAAAACATAAATGTTGTCAAATGCCATTATTACCAGCGCGCTATATTTAATCGGAAAATGGCCATAGACGGGCAGTTTTTAAATGGTTAATCAAACCTTCAGACATACAAATTAAGGTGGGTTTAAAAACAAACATTTTTTATTAATATTTTAAACATATTTCGCTTTAGGCAATATGTGAAATAAGTATTATTAGATTTTTTAATTCACTCCAAAAAAATCCATGAAATTAAGATATTTAGCAAATTTCAGCAGCAGCAACCCGAAGATAAAAAGTTAAGGCGTTCAGATTTTAACACGAGTTTTTGTATATCTAAAGGCATATTTTAAAGGTTGCACAAAACCAATTTGAAGAAAAAAACATTTTTTTTCCTACTGGACAAAGAAATTGCAATTTTAGTACAATATTTAAATTTTGCAAATGATGCAAAAACAATTAGTAGCATTAAAATCAAAAAGATTTCTAAAATTGACATATCGGGTTATGCCATATTAGCACAGAAATGTTAACAAGAGAACGCAACTTACACTACTTTAAATTTCTTTAAAACATCGCAATTTTTTCCCACTCTATATGTACCAGTAAATTTTCATATGCTTTTTACACAAAAAGGTGTACTTTGTACCAATCGCTTTGAGCCATTATTTTTAAAATATTTGCATTTAACTGGTTTAGTGCATTATTGGATCAATACGTCACTGGGCAAATGTACCATATGGAACTATCTATTGGGACAATGAGACCGGTGGACCATCAAAACTAACTTTGCATTAAAAACCAACTTAACTTATTGAACTAACTAAATTTAGTACGGGCATATCCCTAGGGATAGCCCGTACGGGGCTTAACTCAAACTGTAACTCTTTACTTGACTTTACTAACTCTTTCTTATCTAATAAACAATCAATCCCCGTCTTAAAATTTTGTTCTCTTTAAATATTAAATTTTTCAGTATTTGTTTTGCATTTCTAGGCTACTCGCTTGTTTAATGTTTTTGTTTTATTATTATAAGAGTAACCTAGAAAATTGTTTGATTCATACTTTTTAAACCTTGACACTTCACGTATTGTTTTATGTACCAAATTTCCCAATGTTAAGTAACCCAATTATATTTAAATTTCCCAAAAATGTATATTTTTAAAATTCCCAAAATGTATACTTTTTTATACTAGGTGTTCACATATGCCCCTTCCCTGAAAGCGTTGGACCCACAACGCTATTAGAAATGAGCCAAATTTACTTTAACCCCTTTAAAAAAAATAGCAATATTACCAAAATCGATAGTTCCATATAGCTTACAAATATTTAAAAATCTAACAATATTTTACCTATTATGTAAATAACCGTAAATAACCTTAACTTTTCGAAGTTTTTAAAAATATGAAAAAAAGTTTTATCTAAAATTTTTCAATAAATGTAAACAAAAAAAATGAACAAATAGCCCTTAATCCAAAAATAATTAATTAACTTGACTTTTTTCTAAAAAATAAAAGATTTGTCATTGATTATAAGAAAAAAGTTAAATTTTTTTCATTGTTAACTGAATAATTTCTAAATTTGGGATTTTCTCCAAGTAGTTTTATTTAAATATAGTTGTAACGGTTAAGATTATTTTTAGAGGAAAGTGGCCTAAATTCTATACCTCCTATATAATACACTTTAAACAAAACACCCGACTTGATAAACAAAATATGATTCTTTAAAACTAGCTAGCTCAGCATTATTAGAAATTGTTACAACCTTGACCGTAAATTGTATTTCCTTAAAACAATGACCCTTTCACAACTTAATATTACATATACGGTGGGTTAAAAAAGAGTTATTATCAAATTTTACTTTTAGGCTACTTTTCTCTGCATATTAAATCATTATTTTTATCAATATTATACTTTTTCTAATAAGTAAACAACAAAAAAAAATGCTCCAAATAAAACACAGTTTTTAGGCTTTTCGAACATGGGTCGGTGAATCGGCGACGAGGACGCGATTTTTACAGGATTCGACGGCATGTAGGCATATTAGCGTGTCCGATCCCGGCAAAAAAAAATTGACACTTAATACCAAACAACTAGAATCTCCTAAAAATAAAGCTAAAATTTTAAATTTTAAAACCTTAATAATGGTTAATTTTCAAAATTTTATCTTTTCAACAGTGGCAGACTTACTACCAAACGTTAATTTTTAGTTTTCTTGTTACCTATTTTAATTTCTTTGGGTTTTTGGGGATATATGTAAAAGAAGATCCTTATTTATACCATCAATTAAATAAATCCGCCGAACCAATACAAAACACATCTTTAATTTTATAGAATCTAGTCAACATTTAGTTATTAATTTTAGTATCTAGATTACTTTAAAATTGTACTAAAACATAATGTGTACTAATAAGGAAACAATAAATTTAGGTTTATGTTTACTATTTGTAATGAATTTCGTGTCTCATCGCAGTTAAGCTCAGGTTTATAGCTGATCGTCTGATTAGTTTTCCTATAATTTAACCAGCACTACCTATTGATAATAATTTCATAATTATGCAACAATGTTATTGGGTAATTAGCAAACTTGGTCCTTTAATTATTTGGGCAATGCACTAATTTATATCGGGGGTCGTTAATTAATAAGCTGGGTTAATCAATATCATCTGTGTTTATGTAGATATTATATAATAGGTATTCCCAAATTAGGCCCTATAAACGTAGCCTATAATATTTTAACAAAAATAAATAAGGTGCTTCCAATCAAAACGCAGTAAAATTTAAAAGTTTACAAGACATTATACTTATTACTGGTGGATTCATTACGGTATGTACCAGATATAAAACCATTTAACATTTTTTTTCTTCATTAGCTTTTTTGCAAATAACAAAATTTATTAATGTCTTTAAAATAGTCCAATGCTATTTTTTTTTGCAAAATCAGTAGAGGAGGCAATATTTAAAGGAATTAAAATGTACATGGGATTTTTTACAGTACAAACCCCAAGGGACATTGTTTGGTCTTGAGATTTATGTAAATGTATGTATGGTCATCTCGAAAGCCTAATGAATTGAAATTAAAGCCATCTAAATGTTTTTAAAGAATCTGACGCTAATATTGGAATACGTGGGTAGCAGGACAATTTTTCTTTTTAAACTTCCTCATCAAAATTGTTGCTTCGACAATGCCAACAACTAAGCAATATTATAGCAACAACCCAGTAACAGGTCAAATGTCGTTTCGCCTAACAACGGTCAAGTCAATTGCTCAAAGGCTCAATTCGCCCAATAACAACTTAGCAACATTATAGAAATACTATAGCAAAATTAAACATCAAACTGGCAACACTCTTGATTTGTGTTAATAGAGAATTATTGTATAGTGAAATAAGGCCAGGCACTAATAATACCGGCCTTATTTTGACATCTGAGCATGTGCAGATGCGTGGTAGGATAAGGACTCCCTTAATAAGTAAAATACCTGGCGTTATTTGTGTCGGTTTTAGGTCGTGTCTTATTTTGGTCTTATTTTAACTAACGGCTGCCGACCACAAAATTGAAAAGTTTTAAGAAATAAAAATTTAAAAAACTTAAAACCTTCTTCAAAAGTATTTCTTTAATTGTGTTAAATAAAACCCTACGACACAAAACAAAAAAGAAAATCAACTAAACTTTGTTACCCTTTTTTTAGATTATTGGTACTATAAACATGATTTGCAATAACTATAAATAATGTACCCAAGCACTTTTTAAATAAGGCCGGTATTAATAATTCCCGAGCTTAATAAGGCAACTTGCAATACTTCTTTATTTACCTTGGACCCGGTACAGTCAAAACTTTAAAAAGCAAAAAAGCCAGGGGGTGTAAGTGCACCCCTTGCACTTCCCTTCGCCCATGTATGTATGTTGTGTGTAACTTCTTCTCCAGCTGTCCCGCACTCTGTTGGAGATTTACTATACTTCTTGCATCAGTATTACTTACACCCCCTGTTGACGATTTACCATACTAATGACAAAAAATTATAGAAAAAAAAACAAAAAATAAAACCAAAAAGTAAAAAATATATATAATTAAAAAAAAAAAACTAAAAACTCGCTTTTAAAGCACACTAAATTTAAAATGTTTTTTTTTAATATTTCTAAAGCAAATATAAATAAAAGATACTACATGGTTTAATTCAGAAATGTGAAGGGTGCTTGTTATACGAAAAATATGCTACAAAACGCCCTCACTTTTTTATACAATAATACTAGTGTTTTATGTACTTTTTTATTAGTGTTTTTAATCTATAATTATTTAAATTACTTCTTCCAAACAAATAAAAAATACCCAATAATTTATGACAGTTAGTTAATTTAAAAGGATAATTTTGGAAATTATGTATCACTTTTTTAATCCAAACAATAAAGCAATTTTTTTTAGCTGTAATTTATATTTAACATGACTTTAATACTTACACCAAAATTTTATTTAATATTTAGGTTAACTAATTAATTATTGGATCCGACAGTCGATAATTTATGACCTAATTTATACCAAAGTTACAAACAAAATTATGCTTTATTAATATTTGATTTGCTAAAGTAGCAATAAGCAGGCCACAATTGAAATAGTATGGATCGGTATAATTACCATAGATAATAAATATTTGATATTTAAAAATCGTACATACATTTTGTTTACTTGTTTTTATTGTAACCTCTACTTTATGTATTAAAACCTTTTTATTTTTACAGGCCTAACTATAATAGCTAATCATCTATCATTTTCATCATCATAAAAAAGTTATATTCATCTTTTTCTGCCTACTATTTTTATCTACTTTTCATGGTTGCGCTTTAAATCGATGGGTGGTCTTCTTCTATTACAAAAAGCAATATTTTTTCGTGGCTTTCGCTTTTAATATTTTTGTCTATTTGTTGTCATTTTAGTTTCTCTTTTTATTTTCAGCAAACTAATTTTAAAAAAAATATATATGTAGCACCTTAATATTAATATTTAGAGCTCATTCAATGCTACTTAAATTAATCAAGAATTGGTCCTGATTGGCAGTCGGTCTCAGTGACCTACTGAATAATACCACCCCTGTATATTCTCTTTAACCTCTGAGCAATCACTGCGACTAACTGGCCACTTCTGACTAATTTGTAACCAATTTATATGGCATGGTCGAATGCCTCCAACGTCAGTATTGAGGTGCTAAATATTCTTTTGTAAAAATTGATTAATTTGAAAAAACTTCTCTTAATCCTATTTTTTTACCAATTACTGTGGCCTTATGACCAGTCGGGACGAATTTGTGACCAATTGGTACAGCATGAAACGACCTCTGAATAATGATGTTAAGGTGCTAAATATATTTATTTAGCAATAAGTGTCCTCAAAATTTAAAACTCTTATTTATTTCAATATTATTGACCAATTATTAAATACCTATGACCAAATCCTGTTAAAAGTGTTACTTTAGAATTAGTTTTTTTATCTAAAATTTTTAATTTTGGGTCGCTCACAAAATGTTCTTATCTTTTAATGTCTTTATTTAATACAGAACTTCTTTAATCTTGCTCACCAATTAATTAATCCTACTAACCAATGGTAACCATTTTGTGACCAAGTGAATCGTTTTTGATTAGGCCATGTACGAGTATGATTAGTTTGAGGCGATAAAAATGTTTCGATGGCCTTGATATTTTAAACACGCTGTAAAAGTTAGTGTATGGATGACCAATTTGTTACAATTACTGACTTCTTCGGAGTCGGGCCCTTTCGCCAAAATATGAAAATGTACTCTATTAGTTTTTAGGCAATACGCTTTCAAGCAAAATTATCGAAAATTTTGATGCACTTGTTTAATTACCCCCGTAATATTTCGTGACCATTTAAAAGCTGATTTTAAACTTCAAATTTCACATTTTAGGCCGTTAAACAGATGGGGCTTTAAAAAGGGTTTTTGTGTTAATACAACCCAAAAGTATTTTAATAGTATAAGCAGCTTATGATGCTTTGTGATGACAATATACCTAGGGTCGATTTTGGTTGACTTACTTAATGTTTCTGTATGTACCTATATTCTATGTTATAAAAATTGCCGATATATTGTTTTTCTTTTTTATAAATTACACAGAGCCACAAAAATAAAAAAGTTTGTGGTCCTAAGGACAAGACCATGGTATCTTTAAGTTTTGGGGTAGCTGAATCCAAATCTGGTGTTTGTTTGACCCCATCAGGTTATGGTCAAGGTCATTTCAAAGTCAAATCATCAAAATTCAATGAAAATAGACTACAAACGTGGTACCTTTATGTTTTTGGGGTCGCTAAATCCGAATTCGAAATCGGTTTGATTCGATACGATAATTTCTGATGATTTGACCATGATATGACCTTAATATTAACCTTTATGGCCAATTTTACGACGGATTCGGATTCAGTGACACTGACAACATAAATATACAATTAATGTGGTTTATTTTCAAAAAATTTATTAATTTGACCGCGAAATGACCCTGACCGTGATCTGATGGGATCAAACTGACCCCGGATTTGAATTCAGCGATTCCAAAAACATAAAATACCAGGACTGTTTCGATGAATTTTAATAATCTGAACTTGAAAAAACCTTGATTCTAACCTGATGGGGTCAAACCGACCCCAGATTCGGATTCAGCGACCCCAAAAACAAAAAGATAGCATGGTCTGGTCTTTCAGACCATCAACTTTTTTACTTGTTGGGCTGTTATTGACCTTAAAATGACCGTGACTCTAACTTGATACAGTCAAACCGACCCCAAATTCCGATTCAGCGACCCCAAAAACATAAAGATACCATGATCTAGTCTTTCGGACGACTAACTTTTTATTTTTGTGGGGCTGTGTTATTTTACTAAAATTTTACATGTGTTGCTATACATCTAAAATGTATATTAAATGTAATGATAGCCAGACCAAGGCTACATATTTTTTTTTGCAAAGTTGTAATTATGCACAATATAATACGTAAACATAATTAAAATTAATAGCTGAAAACACTAACAAAGGCATGTAGGGTATATAATACGAAGCTTGGAACACACAAAACTTTCTCTTGTGGCCACTAAATACCAGTTTATATTAAGTTACAACCATTATTATTAGATGTAGTTAAAACGTATTATTATACCAAACATGGTAACAAGAAACCTATGTTTATGTTTAACTCTTTTATTAGAGCTAAACATTGAAACACAAATAACTTTTTTCAATATAAATTTTATTGTTATTTATTTTCTTTATAAAGTTTAGCTTTATTGACCGTCTGTTGACACAACCTCTATAGCCCTAATATTAGCATAGATATTGAATTTTTAAGTTAAATTTTCTCAGTGTCATTCTTTTGTATGTTATTTCAGCAATATGTGTAGGTGTGCTTATGCAAACATTTGTACAAAAAAATATATTTTTATGAGTCTTTTTTGATGCATGTAATTTTCTTAATAACTACATCTTAAAAATTTAATTATTTAATATCCATTAATTTATTTTTCTTAATAAAAGAAAAAGGTACTAATTTTTATTTAATGTTTTGTTTTAAGCAAATTTACTAAGCTCGAAAAAATATATAATAAAGTATATTTGCAATTTTCTGCTATTTTGTAGAAAATTTGTTGATTAGGGCTATCATACTTAGAATTTCTAATAATTTTAACATTTCTAAAAATAGATCGTTTTTACTCTGCAAGACTGCACTCTGCAACCTATGACAACTGTTTTAAAGCTAAGATTTTGGCAAGGGGCCAAGAAAAACAAATTGTAATGGAACGAATTATAACTACTTTTAATTTTCTAGATCCTAAAAATCCAAGGGTAATAGGCACAACTTGTAAACAATAAAAATTATTTACAGTTTTTGTATATGGTAAGTATAAGAACAACTGGAAATCCAGTTATAAATTTACACCCCAAGTACTCTGCGCACGGAAACTCTTTGCGCACTCTTTTTATTTGTGATAAGTACCGCCTTTAAGAATAAAAAGTCAATAGAAAACTAAAGCTACAAACAAAGATACAATTTTCTGTTTTCTTTTTTTAATTTCATAGTTAAAAAGTATTTAATTAATTTTTATTATCTACATAATAGAAAGTGCTAATACCAACAAAATAATATTTAATTTTAATTTTGGACAATAAAGAGAGCATTTGTCAATTTTGACTTTTATTTGTTGTTGCTTCAACAACAAATTACAACCATTGTTTAACGTTAAAGAAGCATCTAAATATCAAAAAATTTAAAAAAGTTAAGTTTTTAAATTGGAGCAAAACTTTTAAACACTACTTTAGAAGCCACAAGTCTGGCAAACTCAGAGCTTTTGCCCTCAAAGTCAAAGAAGAAGTATGAAAAACAATATTTTTCATTTAAAAATTGGAATAAGGTTCTCTAGCATATGTTCTTTACATAAATAAAAAATAATACCTTATGGTTAAAATATAAAATTCGTATTTAAAATGAAATTAAAAGTTTAAATACATAATATGTTAATTTTCTACTTTTTAAGACACTCGTAGTAAAAGTATGGTTCCTAACACTTGCGCAAAGTGTCTTTTCCGCACTTAAAGAATATTTGAACTCCGCTTTGCTTCGTTCGTCCAAGTGCTTTTGCGTGCGGGAAAGTACCATTTTGCGCACTTGTTAGGAAAATAACTATGTCCAACAGTCCATAAGCGCTGTACGCTGGCAAACGGTTATGATGCGCGCGAAATTGAAACATTTATTGAATGCGGTATTTGGAAAACTCAGGGTTATACATTTTTTAGTACAAAACATGCAATATAATAAATTTAATTTAGACATTTTTTTAGTAATCTTTTGTTTAAATATATCCATTTATTTTTTATTTTATTTATTAATTTTTTAACATGTCTTCTATATTTAAATAATTTATTAACTTTTTTATTTTTACATCTCTAGAGGGCTATAAAATAATTAGGTAGTTTTAAACAAGGTGAACATATCCTTGCTAACTTTAAAAGACACAACTTTTGAATAATTTAACCAACTTTAATGCATTATGGCTTTAAATCGTCTCTAAACCGTCGTACTACATTAAATAAATATGTTTAACTTAAAAGTAAAACATTAAATGTTAAAACCAAATAATGTTGTTTTATTTTACCAACAAAAAAGACAATATTTTGTTTTTAAGTATCGGTGTTCTTAGGAATTTAAAAACACGTCCATTAAATCTCTCACAAAGCAAGAGTATTTAAATTGACAAAAATCGGAGATTTTTCGTCGATCTTTATATTTGGAGTACAAAACAATCATGTAAACTTTTTTTTCAATTTTATGGATTTTTTTCTAGCTTAAAAATGTTTAACAAATGAATATTTAAGTAATAAAAATATTTTATATTGGGTATATTGAGAAGATCTCATCCGCAAAAATGAGTAACTTAGTAAACTGAAACCGCCGTTAGTGGGCGTTTTTATTTTATTATATTTTTTTCAATGCCTACCTAACCGAAACGTTTACAAATTATCAGATGGTCAAATGTTAAATCATATTATAATATTATAATAAGATTTTCCTTAGTGCTCACCACTATAAAAAAATATTCGAACCAAATATGTATTAATCTATAATAATGATGGGATTCAGTTTAATTAAAAGTTATATTTAGCATAACAAATAAATTTACCTTAACTTTACTTTAAGTATCTAAATGACAAAATAATGCTCTTTAAAAAGCTGTCATGTTTTACCGCTATAAAAATGCATAAACTAGTTTTGCATTTAGCAGAACTTTTACTTTAGGAATCTCAGCTACTAGACAAAACTTAAGGTGTATCCACACGTAGAAAAAAAAGTGCATACGTTTTGTTCGGCATGCGATTTTACTTCCACATTTAACGAACGTATGCGTGCAGTGTCACTCGTCTCTAATCTGTTAGTTATTTGCTGCCTGCTTTTTCTTACCGCATGTACATTTATACGTAGACAATCCAAAATAGCCAAGCAGACCTTTCCGCATGCGTTCGTCCATAAAATTATTTACGTTTACACTACCCGAACGCATACCTTAGGAAAACTAATGCCCAGTTTTATATTTGCCACATTAGTTGTGGATCAGTTAAGCTCAACTATACATGAACCAGTAAGCAAGCAAAAATATTGCTCTCAAGTAAATACCACAAGTGACAGCAATATATTTTAAAAGGACATGTCAATAAACCAGTTCCGTTTAACTAAACTAGCATGCTAGCAGGCAGCAAATAACTAACAGATTAGAGACGAGTGATACTGCACGCATACGTTCGTTAAATGTGGAAGTAAAATCGCATGCCGAACAAAACGTAAGCACTTTTTTGTATAAGCTCATGGCCGTGCGGCCGTATACGTTTCCTACGTGTGGATACACCTTAAGTTTTCTCTATAACCTATACTATAACCTAAGTGACAATTGTAAAACTAAGGGTCCATTAGTAATTGGACCCCACAGGTTAAACTTCCAGGCAACCATCTGGAAAACCTAGGAAACTGTCCGCACAATTAAATTTCCGTTTTCTCTTTAAAAGGGATACGAATTCTCACATGACAGCAGTATATTTTAAATGGACAGGTTACTAAATCAGTTAAGTTTAACTAAACCATAACCTAAGAGGCAATTTTTAAACGAGGTATAAGAGTGCAAATAAATTGAAACTATCGAAATAATTGACCAATATTCTTTTTGATTAGTTTATATTTAACGGTCAAAATGGCTTTGTAAATTAAAGGGTACAAAAATTATTGCTAATTATATCGCTATTGATATTAAATTAAGTAATAACAAAAATAAAATATATAGTTTACCACCTTCGGATTTGTGTAAATTCGACACTGTTAATTATAAAATTATGTTGGAAATGTTATATAATATTTCCGTCAGAGAAAAAGAAAAACCTGGTTGGTTTCAAAATTATTTAAATAATAGGCAACAACATGGAAAAATTAAATATAGTACAAGTTAAAAAAGCTGTGGATTATAGGAAACCTAAATTATTTGCGGACGACACTACATTAATTTATTTATACTGACACTGCTTTTGAAATTTAAACCAACATTTAAATAATTTAGAAAAACACAAAAATTACTTTATTTTTTAAATTGGCCCTTAATTATTCCAAACTCTAAAGTAGTTTTTTAGCAAGTTGAATGAGGAGCTGCCAATTTGTAATTAATAGTTAAAAGTTCGTCAAAAACGTCTAAAATTTTTATCGGGGCCATGACATAAAAAATCATGAGTTTTACAACTAATTCGTCCGTGATGATAATTTAAAGAATTTTATGGGAGATTTCCCACGTTTTCACACCCTGTAAGAGTGTCTTATAATTATTAGGCCCTCACAGAATGAAGATAAATATTTAATTAACTTCCTGGTGTTGTTCTGTCTAATTCTCATTTCTATGCAGCTCAACGTATGGCAGAATTTAAACAAAGTATAAATTTAATCTTGTTATTTATTACAACATATATATTATAGCAGCTGCATTGTGTCGGAAATTTTAAAGATCTAATGGAGAATACTAATATTAGTATGTTGGGTTTATTAATAAGCTGCAATGCAGGCGTACGTTCAAAAAAATTAGGATAAAATCGTCTTTTGAGCAGAGCTGAAATTTTTAAGTTATAATTTTTTTAAAACAATGGATATTAGAGAGTTTTTAGGATCTATTCGTCCGATATTTGCGTAAAATCCCATAAATACTAAACTGCTGCTCAATTCAACTGCAACTGGAATTTTTTTGGTAAATTTCAAATCGTTATTACTCTTAAATAAAATGCAATAGCAAAATGCGGCTTTTACTGTTTTGTAGGATAACTTTTTTGGAAAAAATGGCCATTTCACTTTGTGTAAATTTTCACTTGTTTATATTCTACAGGGTGTCATGGAAAAGTCCGGTTTTTACAAAAACTTTGTCATGAGCGACATTCTACAGAAAAAATAGTTTTTAATTTTTAATTATATAGTGTTATTCAGTAGACCATTTTGAAAAAACAAGTTTGTCAGATTTTTGATATCTGCTCCATTTTTCATGTTATAATTTTTTTTCAAAAAATTGATTTTTTTTCATATTGTACTCCCTGTATTTAACAGTTCATCAAAGCGATTAATTTTTTTAGATACTTTTAAATGTACATAAGTACCCTTTTAAAACTGTATTAGAATTTTATTTCTAAAAAAATATTAACGCGTCAGTAGCGTCGCAAATGCAACTAAATTGTATTTTGGTAAAATTTCAATTCCCAAAGTTTCAGTGAGCACCACATATTTTGTATTTTAGATTTTAATTGTTTCTTTACAATTTTTAGACACTACGGACATTTATCTCGGGACGGTTTTTTACTTTTTTTAAAAAGTCATCAGTGGCGTAGATATAATTTTTCTTCTGAATGCTCTTTTTTACTTGCCAGAAGATTATTGCATGGAAGTAATAATTTGTAATTCGGGTTATTTTAGGGCATTTATCGATTAGCTTAGAACAAACGTTAACATTTTTTTAAATCTTAGTAAATTTAGAAAATAATATACAGGGTGTTTCGAAAAATTAAAGCTTCCACATTTGTATTTTTTTTTATGAAAAGCAGGTGTGAGTCCTTAGATGATTTTACGAAGAAAGTTCAAATAAACTTATGTTCTGACTGTCCTAACTTTTGAGATACAGGGTGTGAAACTTAAAAACATATATATCTTTTTTATAATAACTGTGATACCACTCTACAAATTTTAATAAAATGTGGTACACAGCCACTACACATTAGGGGCATTTTTAAAAGTAAAATATTTGTATCTCTCTTTCAGTGGCGTTCGAGCGGGATTTAAATTAAATATTTTTAAAGAAAATCATAGTACTCCACTGCTTTTTTGAAACAAAAATTATTCTTACAATTTCCATTTACTTTTAAGCAAATTTAATATTACGTTATTCTTTTGACCGACGAATTTGGTATGCTACCTTTATATTTTCATTTGCTTGATTAATAAATAAATTTGTTTTGTCTGTTTGTCTGATGTAATGAACCGCTTGTAAAGCTTTAATTAGATTGACTTTATTGGGTCCAGTGGCGTCTCGGTGGGCACCACTACCATTATTGAAAAAAAATGTACGCCACTGGCTTTTTATGTAGTTTTTATACTTTTTTCTATGATGCAACTAAAAATAAAACTTTTTAGTATTGTCCATTTTTGCAGAAACGAAGCAACACAGGACATAACTTTATAGGAACTTTTCTTCATAAAGTTTTCTACCGTAGTTGGGAAATATATTGGTATTTTAATTTGGAAATAAGTCTTTTTTAAGGTACTACGTACGTTTAACATACACATATTTTTGTGAAAATGTATTTTCTCATTAAGTAGGACTTTTTGTATGAGGAGGCACTTTTTTTCGTAAATTTAATAATTAAAAAGTTTGGTAAGATTTTGCCGTATATTACAAAAAAGAATAATATTATTATTATTAACGTAAATACTAATAATAGTTTTAAGCAACCCGAAACCCTTATGCACTTATTGTCAGCTTGTTCAGTGCATGCTACCAATGCTAAGTTTTATCCATCATCATAATGACGCTCTTCGGGTACTTAAATATCACCTCAGGCATTACTACGGCATCGATGAAACAGCAATACTGCCGTTTGCTCCCGGCGACATGAAGGCAGTAGTGGAAAATGACATACTGTCGCATATATATAACTAGGCGTTCCCAACCACGCATCAAATGCAAGCGAATAAACCCGACATCGTTCTCCTTGATAAGAGAAATCACACCATGTATATGTGATAGAGTTCTCCGCACCTGCGGAAACTAACATCGATATAAAAGAACGGGAAAAATGAGCCAAATATCAAGATCTTCTTGGCGAACTTCGGAGGCTTTATCCAGAGTATACCGTGCGATTGGTTGTCATGATAGTTGGCGTTTTAGGAGGCATGAAAGATAACGTATTAAGGGAAATGAGATACATTCCAGCATATCAAAATACACCCGAACAACTGGCGATGAAGATGCAGAAATCTGTTGTCCTTGGTTCCCTTCGTCTACTGAGGCAAATGAATTTGGCCGAAGATCACTGACCGAGCGGACGCGAGGAGTGGTCTTCGATATGGATGGCCTTTCGCACGACGCCCTATGGGGTCGGAGCCATGGGATACGTCGTGTTGGATCTTTTGGAGAATAATAATAATGACCTAAACCTCTATGCAACAAGTGAGCGGGATCTACAACAGTATCTTAAGTGATTCACGAATATACCAAAGATGTTGGCAGGAAGTTCTTATAGCAGAATTTTAAAAGTTGGATAAGAGAGATTTGGAGAGATTAGATTAGAGATTTAAAATGCAGGTACTTGCGTGTTTTAAAAAATAAACCTTGCCACTTTTACCTAAATACTAATAAGGCATTTTTATTAATTTTGACAATATATGAACATGCCGAGAAATGCTTCATATTTTATTAAGTAAAAACTCGTGTTGGATCTTTTAGAGAATAATAATAATGACCTAAACCTCTATGCAACAAGTGAGCGGGATCTACAACAGTATCTTAAGTGATTCACGAATATACCAAAGATGTTGGCAGGAAGTTCTTATAGCAGAATTTTAAAAGTTGGATAAGAGAGATTTGGAGAGATTAGATTAGAGATTTAAAATGCAGGTACTTGCGTTTTTTAAAAAAATAAACCTTGCCACTTTTACCTAAATACTAATAAGGCATTTTTATTAATTTTGACAATATATGAACATGCCGAGAAATGCTTCATATTTTATTAAGTAAAAACTATTCGTCGGGCAAAAGAATAACATGATATCAAATTTGCTTAAAAATAAATGGAAATTATAGGAATAATTTTTGTTTCAAAAAAGCAGTGGCGTACAAAGATTTTCTTTAAAAAATATTTAATTTAAATTCCGCTCGGACGCCACTGAAAAAAGATAAAAATATTTTACTTTAAAAAATGACCCCTAATGTATAGTGGCTATGTACCAAATTTTATTAAAATTTGTAGAGTGGTATCACAGTTATTATAAAAAAAGGTATATATTTTTTTAAGTTTCACACCCTGTATCTCAAAAGTTAGGACAGTCAGAACATAAGTTTATTTGAACTTTTTTCGTAAAATCATCTAAGGGTTCACACCCTGCTTTTTATTAAAAAAAAAATACAAATGTGGAAGCTTTAATTTTTCGAAACACCCTGTATATTTTTTTCTAAAATTACTAAGATTAAAAAAAAATGTTAGCGTTTGTTCTAAGCTAATCGATAAATGCCCTAAAATAACCCGAATTACAAATTATTACTTCCATGCAATAATCCTCTGGCAAGTAAAAAGAGCATTCAGAAGAAAAATTATATCTACGCCACTGATGACTTTTTTAAAAAAATAAAAAACCGTCCCGAGATAAATGTCCGTAGTGTCTAAAAATTGTAAAGAAACAATTAAAGTCTAAAATACAAAATATGTGGTGCTCACTGAAACTTTGGGAATTGAAATTTTACCAAAATACAATTTAGTTACATTTGCGACGCTACTGACGCGTTAATATTTTTTTTTAAATAAAATTCTAATACAGTTTTAAAAGGGTACTTATGTACATTTAAAATTATCTAAAAAAATAATCGCTGTAATGAACTGTTAAATACAGGGAGTACAATATGAAAAAAATCAATTTTTTGAAAAAAAATTATAACATGAAAATTGGAGCAGATATCAAAAATCTGACAAACTTGTTTTTTCAAAATGGTCTACTGAATAACACTATATAATTAAAAATTAAAAAATATTTTTTTTGTAGAATGTCGCTCTTGACAAAGTTTTTGTAAAAAACGGACTTTTCTATTACACCCTGTAGAATAAAAATAATAGAAAATTTACACAAAGTGAAATGGCCATTTTTTTCCAAAAAAGTTATCCTACAAAACGGTGAAAGGCGCATTTTGCTATTGCATTTTATTTAAGAGTAATAAGGATTTGAAATTTACCAAAAAAATTTCCAGTTGCAGTTGATTTGAGCAGCAGTTTATATAACTTGGGTTATGTTAAGTTCTTTTGTTTGTTAACACCTTAACGTTAACGTTAGGTGAATTTAAACCCAAATTTTTTACATCACAGTTGTTTAATTGGGTTATGTTAAGTTCTTTTGTTTGGTAAAACTAAGGAGGTAAAACCTTAACATTAATGTTAAGTAAATTTTGCCCTAAATTTTCTACATTGCAGTTGTTTGATTGTGTTTCGTTTTAATTTTGTCTTATATAAGTAAAGTAGTAGGTAAAAAAACTTAAAATTAAGAAAATGGAGAAGTTTTTGGAGATAACTGTAATGGGAGATTTGGATAATGAAGACGTTAATATCAAAATTATTTACAATATTCTTAATCATGGGCAGTATCGGCTTTGCCACAGGCAAGAAAGCTATTGCCTTAAACAATATTATTTTGGCCACAAGCGTTTCCATGCACTTAAATATTAGAGCGATATGGCCCCAGATACACCTTATGCTGGAAGAAGACATGATTTTGCTATTTTAAAAGAATCTAGATTTTATAAGCAATTGAAAAGAAGTGGTGTTATTTCCCCAAGGGTCGTTTGTGCTATATGATAATTCTGCTTATGGCATAAGAAAAGTATTACTATCCAGAACTAACACCCTTTCCAAATACAGACCATATAGGAAAATTACAGGCACAAAGATCTAAACGAAGGTTTAATGAAAACATGAGCATTGTAAGGCTATGTGTCAAGTGGGGTTTTGACAATATAATTAGAGATTTTGTATTTGTTGTACCATAAAAAAATAAAAAATGCTTTTACAAGGCGTCGAAACCATTAATAAAGTAAGAATATTGTAAACCAATTATCTGACATGTTTGTATGGATCAGAAACTAGCAGATTATTTTAAGTCAATCCCCTTTGTCTTAAGGAATATTAAGGGTGTTTTTAAGCACGTGGTAACCGAAATGATATTACAAATATCTTTTAATACATATTTTAAATTGTTATGTAAAAAATACAATCAAGTTGGTGTTCTAATTATTTTTAATAAGGCTTATATCTTTTTTTAATAAAATATTAATATTCTTGTGATAATTTTTCACTATCTAATTTGATTTCTATCTTTCGACTTGTTCTATTTTTTACCTTATTGCTTTAAGTTCCAATTATTTTTATCTATTTTAATTGAATGTGCTAATTTTTTGTTCTCCAAACTATTTTTCTTTTTTATTGTTAACTTTTTTTTTCCCAGTTGCAGCTCCCTTGTCCTTAACAAATTTTAATTACCATTGATTGACACTGATTATGGATAAAAAATTATATTTCGACAATTGTGACAGATCTTTACTTTATCGTTACGGTAACGATTCCGCTACAGATCGTTAGTTAGTTTCGTCCGCTAACCGTATAGCTGGATTTATAAAATGACGTTTCTGTTTCCGTTTGCCGTTTGACGTTTTCAGTTAGGAGATGGAACAACAACTTTCCATTTGTTAATTTATATTTTCTGTTCACCGTTTCCATATACCACATCAGAAATCGAAACGTCAAACGGCGATCGATGACGGAAACGTCAACCTATAAATTTAGCTTTATATTGTAGCGTCACATTTTTTGACAATTGGCGACCCGGTATAACGGAAATGGCATTATAGAAAACTTTTTAATTTGGCAAAATTAAAGATTTGTTGATAAAATTTGACGAAATTTGCACTTAAAAACTAAAATTATTTCTGGGATAGCTAAACAAAAAATTGGCATGCGATACCTCTATAAATGTGTTATATAAAGATTAACAACATTTCTGTAAATATTTAAACAAAAAAAGTCTCTCTTAGTTTGTATGTATTCTTTTATTGATATTTTATTCATATTTTTATAATATTATATGAGCAAGCAGTTTTGGTTTATCGGCCAGTAATAGAATAACAAAACAAGCACTATTAGTCACGCATGTTTACATGCCGATATTTAGTTAGATTTTCTCTTTTTCTCACATATGTCATGTTATTTAGCTCAACCGGTACAAAAACTAACATTTTATTACTTACAGCAAATAAATTAATTGCTAAATGTGTTTTAGTAATTAAACATAATGTAAAAAAATACAATTCTTGTATATTTTTATCTTTACGAAACGTCCATTTTATTGGAATATTATTTTTATTGTCATATGAATATAATAAATGTTATGTTTGTTTAGTAAAATAATATTTTCTGGTTTATTAATTACACCTAAGCATGAATAATAAGTTATTTTTAGGTAAGTGTCAATATAAGACCTAACCCATTTTTACTAGACACAAAGAAAATTAAGCTTTTTTTTCCTTAAAAACCTGTTTTCCAAGAGAGAGGGACACGGTTTTATAAAATTGGTCTATTAAATTATGTAAAATAAACTTTGGTTCTTTCAGTTAATTTCTCAATCATCATTTTCATTAAATAAAAATACCCCTTAATATTTTAATCAAAGAAAATATTTATTTATGCACTTGAAAAGCTTGATTTAATGATATGTGTAAAAAGAAACAATATCTTTAAATTTACTACTCGTTATTAAAATGAAAGGTAAATTGTTTCTGTCTTGTAACGGAAATACGTAAATCATACTTCATTATAAAATATTGACTTTAATTATAATTTTGCAGTGACATTCTTAAAATAATGCCAATCTATTACTTCCATTTTATGTTGTTTTCGTGTTTACCTTTCATACAATTCTATTCAAATCGATTGTGTTTTTAATTTAATTTAAAACCCAAATAAAATGCAATAGGTTAAATTATAGGTTTGTTTAGAATACTATTTATAGTTCTAATGTTTATATATACAGGGTGTCTCTAAAAGCTCTGTACAAAATGTTACCATACACCTTCTTGAGCCTAAATACAACGATCTATTATAATTTACCGTAGTCGAAAAGTTAAGCGTTTGTAAGATACAGGGTGTAAACTGGTTTATTTTGTTCTATTTATTATTAAATATTTAATCTATTATTTGAAACTTTTTTACAAAATTTGATATACGGGGTTTTTTAAAGTAAGAAACCAAAAGCTACTCATATTTTTAATGTTAAATGTAGAGGGAGCCACCTGAATGACTGAATTCAATTTTTTTGTGCCTTGGTATATTGTGATTCTAGTAGATAATTATTATTCTTTTCTTTTTTGCACAAAGAAGGTGTACCAAATAAATTTCGCTACGAGCAGCCATTTATAAGATATTTTAGGTTTAACGTTTTATTTCACATAAGAAAATCCTTTGCATTCTTTTTTTATCTTTGGGCAATCCACGAAGGCTTAAAGCCTAAATACTAACGTACCGTGGGTGTCTTAAGCGAGATAAGAGGGAGTTTGTTGACAGGGCACTTAAATACTTAAAGATTTGGGGGAAGGAAAGACCTCCGCGGGCAGAAGGATTTAAATTCTAAAAACTCTAGGGATAAAAGAACGAACAAAGTGGAAAGTTCGGGGTCTGTCCAGTTGAACCGTGTGAGGATAAAAATTATATACTAAAATTATATTTTACCAAGGCAAAAAAAAAGGTATGATATTTTTAACCTAAGCAAAGGACTGCAGGTGTCATATTTTGATTCCACACTTTCAAAAACCTTTTATTACCTAATTCTTTTAAAAAAATTTATAATAAATAAGATATTTAAAAACAACTAAAATAAAATAAAACTTTGACACCCTGTATCTTAAAAACTGTTAACTTTTTTGACTAAGGCAAATGACGTAAGATCATTGTATTTTGGTCCAAGAACTTTGTGGTAGAATTTTTACAGACCTTTTAGGGACCTTTCATTTGTATACAAGGCCGTACGCAGAAAGTGGGGGAGGGGGCACAAAGCAACAAACCAAAAATAACTCCAAGTAAGTCAACAAAGCGGTTTGGGCGCTATCAGCAAAAAACCAATATTTTAGTTGTATACAGTAAGTTATTTGAATCGTTTAGTCCATCTAAAACTTAAATCGTTTGGTACATTGTAATAAAATTTAAAAAAATATCTGTCAACAAGATCTACATCTTTTAACACAATAATATCAGCTTCTAATGTCATTGTGACAGCTGGGCTTTCCGATTTGTAAAACCTTAAAAAAATCTATAATAAAACTTTAGACCCTAAGAAACATAAGTAAAAACTATCATAAACAACAACATAGATACCTTAGCAATCACAAAATTTCGCAGAATTTTCGAATATTGTCCATATTGTTTACCACCTGACACTACTTTAATTTTTTTTTTTTTTTGATGGAGAGCCCTGTTTTTTTATTGTTTAAATATTATAACAGAAGTTCAAAAGATAATATCCAGTGTGTTACAAAATAGGAGGCTGATTCTTAAGGGTGTTAATTCCTAGGTAATTTTAAGAATAAAGCTTTAACTAAAACTATGTCTTTAACCCCTCAACTTTTGAGCAACAGGGTGTTAAAATCTTTAAAAACTTGTTTTTTTTTACCATGAATTCAGTATTTTTTTAGATATCTCATTCTTCTTTCAATAGGTTAATGAAATTTAACACACATCCCCTGAGTATCAACACTTATTTCTCAATATAGGTAATAAAGGTTTTTTAATGGTGATACTGCTAGTAATATACAGGATAGAAGAAATAGTACATATTTTTTTATTTAAGAACCCTGTATATTATTGTACCATTAAAGAGATCTTTAAATGAGCTTTAAGAAAATACCACATTAAGTACATCTAACTTTATTAGTTTCGGAAATATGACCATCCAAATCAGGTATTTAGGTAATTTTTAAAGTACCGCCATTTTGCAATAGGTGAAGATATTGACTTCATGTTCTAGGGTTATAAAGTACTTGTCAGGAGCTTTAAAATGATGTATCACTCGACCCGCCTTCTCAATTAGGAATTTTGGGTGGTGGCCCTAGTGGTTAAGGGGTTAAAGGGGCGCCGTCCAATTTTTTGTAAAAAAGTTCCCCCTCAATAAATATCTTGACGTGTTTCGGCGATTTTCTCAAATCTGTCTCGTTTCGAAGATAAGAAGAGTGGAAAGTTTTCAAATGAACACCCTGTATGTATTCCTAATTTTTTAATTCACTCGAAAAAATTAATATAATTGAGATATTTATCAAATTTCAAAGCCAATGAGGAACCTGAGGATAAAAAGTTAAAGAGATTCGATTTTAATACTAGATTTCTTACATCTAGAGGCACATTTTGACTGTCCGAAAACAATTTGAAAAAAATGTTTTTGTTTCACCCTTATGGTTAATTTCTTATTTAAAAATAATAGACAATATAATAGCGGTACTTTAATATTACATAGTTGTTTAAAATGTCATACAGGGTCTTCTAATTTTTTTTCTTAAAATTTTAACACCCTGTAGCTCAAAGATTCAGTGATTTAGGACGTAGCTTTATTTAAACTTTTTTAAATTACTTAAGGATTTACTACCTAAAGCATCAGCAACTTATTCTGTAACACCTCGTCTAAACTTTTGAAATAAATTGTATTTTTATCCCTAGAAAACTTTTTGCCTTAAAATAAAAAAGCTACATTTTAGTCCCTTGTCGTATAATATACTATTTTACCAATTATACATTTCGGGTGATATTATTGGTTTTTAATTAAATAGTAATAAATTAAAGGTTTGGAAATTGCAGATTGCTTTGAACATAAAAAGACCTTTAAAATGGGGTATTACTCGACCACCCATTCTATTTGAAAATTTTTTTAAAAGAATACCCAGCTATCATATTGACATTTTAAGTTGTCATTTATATGTCAAAAATGCACCATATGCAATGCATAAACCAAACAGTTTCGGTTAAATATGAAATTAAAAAACTTACTGTAGATAATGTAGTAATATCCTAATTAAACCTTTTAATTATAAAGTTATTAAAGTTAATGCAAAATAATTAATTCAAACTTATAAATTAACTAAAATATTTTATTACTAAAAAGTTGTACTGCAAAATTCAAAAAAAGATAATAGCTTTACTAAACCCATCGAGAGCAATTTACAACTCGTGTTAAATTTGTTTAAATGTTGAAATTAATTACTTTAATGTTATTTTCTATAAGTTTTAACATTAATCTGACTTGTTTAAATTAATTAAGTTGATAATTTAATTTATTAAAATAGATGTATGTTTAATAGGCTATAATAAGTATGCATTTCTGACAATTTTAATTTTAAAATTAAATCTAAATTTAAATATAATAATAATAACCCTATAGGTGCATGTGTATTTGGTTAGGAAAAAAACGTCAGGTAATTTTCCTATCATGTAAACACACTAACTTAGCTAAATCAAAAGGTTTATAGGCAAGTTATGCAAAAAAAAGTCTAAATACCAATTATAAACAGGAGTCCGGAAATTTCATTCTCGTTCTCAAGATACGTGGCATTTAAGTTATTAATGTACCAATAATAACACTGTCAAAAAAAAATAGTTAAGAATATTTTTTTGACAGTGTTATTATTGGTACATTAATAACTTAAATGTCATGTATCTTGAGAACGAGAATAAAATTTGCGGACTCCTGTTTATATAAACTTTTTCATATTTTAAATAGTAAAATTTGTCCTTAAATTTTTAAATACCATTTTGTAACACCCTGTATATTCTACAAAGTCTGTATTTAGGGTATACCGGGTGACAACGAAATTACTATTCAGCAATTTATTTTCTTTAGTGCAACCGTAAAGTTTTTAAGTTTAAGGACGCTATATTTTAATACCGGATGGCAATTTAAAATATAATAGCATTTGTGTATTACTTCCGGTTTAGCCGAAAGCACAACACCCTGTATATTTCATAGTATTTGAATTCTACAAGTCATTCCTGATATAAAACCTTTAATATATCCATTATCTCACTTTTTAGTTTTGGAGAAAATGGCGTTTAAAAATGTCGGAACGATAACACAATTTGCAAAAACATTTTAAAATGCCTAAAATAGTTTTATTTAAAGACTATACCTTTAGAGACCATTATAATACTACTTTCTGTTTAACCGGAAGTGCTGTATACTTTAAACTTTTAATTATGATAACCCTGGTAATTTTAATGGAATACCTTATATATTTTTAGGATTTAAACTCTTTAATTTTTTCCTATAACCTATAATATATCCATAACCTCCCTTTTTAGTTTTACAAAAACTGTTTATTGTGAGGTCGTTCGGACCTCTTCAAGCTTCGTTTTTCTAAAACTAGAAAAGATAGGTTAAGTGTATTAAATAGGTTTTATACGTATCAGGAATAGCTTAAAGAATTTAAATTTTAAAAAACATGTAGTGAGATAGAGTGTTAAAATAAAATTAACAGGATGATCATAATTAGAAGTTTAAATTTTACAGCACTTTCGGTTAAACATTAAGTTGTATTATAATGGTCCCTAAAGGTACAGTCTTTTAAAAAATATTTTAAGCATTTTTTGTTATGTTCATTTGTTTTCCCATAAAACTGCATATTGTGCTGTCGTTTGAACATTTTTGCAATTACAATAAAATTTCCATTACGTTTAATGGTAGGTTCACATCTGAGATTTATTGCATGATAATTATGTCAGACAGAAATTCTGGCTAATGTAAACAATACAAAATTTCTCTCGGACATAAATTTTTGACCATAAGCACTTGTCGATGGCTGAATACATTACGTCTAAAAGCCAAAAACCGAAAATAGAATAGAATAGAATAATTTTTTGACCATTTACATTAGCTAGAATTTCTGTCTGGGATAAATCATCATGCAATAAATGTCATGCGGAAACACAACAATATTTTTATTATAGACAAATATTGCAGCTAAGTTATTGTTGATATCTCGTTTGCAAGTGCACTTACCTTAATGCTTTTAAGCATGAAAGTGAAGTGCCACCAATTATAATAAAAATGACAATAAACCTTTAACAGCTTACAGTTATATTATATTTTGCTACATTAATCTCACCCAAGGTAAATATTATTCAATTATGGATACAATAATCAAAAAACCTTTGTACAGGGTGTCCGGATTTCGTTGCAATTGCAGAGTATCTTGGTTATTATTTATTATATAATTAGAGATAAGAGGCTTGCGGTTTTTGCAATTTTTGAATAAACAAAAGATGACACTAAAATATTATTCTGACATACAGGGCGAATGCTTTTTTTTCATTTTTGAACTTACCTTATATTTTAGTTGTCTTGTAACTTAAAAGAAAAGTATAAACCGATATAAGTAAATATTTTTACGTAGAGTCCAAAGGTGTAGTTATATTTTTTTAAATTTTATATTTTTCAAGAAATAAACCAACCATATTATTTTTTAATCAAACACCCTGTTAATTTTTTATTCATCAAATTATAGCGGATAAATATTTTCAAAAACGTGTAATATTCAATAGTTATGTTATATTTATAGACCCTAAATTGATGTTTTTATTTTTAAAAATTGAATTACGCATTATGGGCCATGATGTAGATTTTATAACAAAAAAATAAAGTGAACCCTTAGTTTAGAATTTGTTTTAATTTTACAGCAATATAAAAGTTTTTACTACTTTAGCCACCCAGCACCCCACATTTACCCATCAGTTCCTTAAGTCTGTTCACTTATTAATTAATTAAAAACTGAAAATTTTGGGTAAGCGCTAATGTGTTTATACTCCAAAATCAGTATGTATGTCCCTAATTTTTAGAAAAATAGACTTATACCAACGATTTATTTTATTTAAATTAAATAAATCGTTGTTTATACTGTAACCAAAATATTACTAAAGTTTAAATTTTGAAGGTATTAGTTTCATATAGGTTCTCTATTGTTTTCCTTTAAATCAACTTTTTTCTAAAAATTATGGATGCATACTGATTTTGGACACTGTTTTGAGTATAAACACATTGTCGCTGATCTAAAATGTTCAGTTTTAAATTAATTAAAGGGTGAACAAACTTAAGGATCTTGGGGGTTAATAAAAGTACTTTTCGTGGTAAAGGAGTTAAAAATTTTATGTTGCTGTAAAATTTAAATAATATATGAATTGCGGGCTTACTTTATTATTTTGTTATGAACTCTATATCATTGCCCACTATGCAAAATTCAATTTTAAAATTAAAAACATAAATTTAGGTTCTATAATATTAAAATAACTTTTAAGTATTATACATTTTAAAAAAGCTCTTATTCGTTTTTATAATTATTTAAATATTAAAAAATATACAGGGTGTTCCGTTAAAAAATTCATATGTTTGGTTCATATCTCAAAAAATATAAATTTTTTAAAAATCTTGCTACACCACTGGATTTAACTTAACGATTTTACGTACGACAACTGAAATAGGAGAACGGTTCGAAAATGAAAAAAAATATACTTTGCCCTGTATGTCGGAAACGAAGAGGACCATGAAAAATCTTTTTCTTTATTTAAAAGTACCGATAGTTCCCAAAAACCGCAAGTTTAATAATAACCAAGATACCCTGCAATTGCAACTAAATTCGGAGACCCCGTACTACTCCTAGCGAGCAAATCTTTCAAAATAATTTTAACACGTGAGCAACGATTAAATAATTTAAAACCGACACAGTTCAAGCGGCGTTATTGCTAATTTATAACAAAATCCGGAGTTTTTTTCTATTTACGATTATAAAAGCCGCTGAAAATTTAAACTAATTTGTTATTAACGGCGGTTTTTACTTATTATATCGGTAGATGCCACCGTCTGGCGGTTTTGCTTATAAAACTGAATAGGTAACCTGATTTAAATAACACATCCCCACAAAAAAAATGTTATTGGTTCGAAAGACTAGACCGTGGTATCTTTAAGTATTTGGGGTCGCTGAATCTTAATTTGGGGTCGGTTTGACCACATCAGGTCTATATCCAGAAGTTAATTATAAGAAAGATACAGAGTATCAAAGTGAAAAAAATATTTTTAATTTATTTTTTTATAATTTTTGATATGTTTTGAATATTTTTGTGAAACTCGGGATTAAGGGTTTTTTGACATGAGCTGTTAAGATCTAATATTAACTTTTATGTGTAAACAAGGGGGCTAGCTACATTATTTAAATTTCTCTAAAGTGTTCTAACTTGTTTGTGCTACTCTGTATGTACAATCTAAGTATCTTTCTTATTATTAACTTTTAGATATAGGTATGTATGGTTTAATCTTCATATTATAGCATAAGAAATCTGTGGTTTTTCTGTTTACCATTAATTAGCGGACACCCTGTATATTGCATCAACAATATTACTTTAATAATATTGCCCATCTAAGGGTGACTTAAGTTGGGTTAGGCTGTCATAATTAAGCCGTAGAAATTTGTTTTTCGCACCTTTTAAAGACACCTTGTAAGTTTTAATATTTGGTTGCAAAATTTTACCTAAATATACATACAATACATACATTGCAATTTTAGTAAAAACTTGGGAATATACCTTTAATGATATATTAAAGTAACATGGTCTTTTGACGTTTTGCTTTTAATTGCAATAATCATCTTAAAGGATTTATATTTTGCAGCCCTATATAACTGACTCTTTTATCCTGCCAGGTTTGAAATTGGACATCCCGAAAGTGCAATTAATGTCGACTATTTACTTATATTAACAAAGCTTGATTAATTTTACTAAACTACGACGTAATGACCTAATTAAAAGTTAACACAAATAAGCTTTCTTTATGTAGATGTTTATCTTAATTAACTACAAAATACAAAGGAAATACGCTGTTACCTTCTTGACACTATTATCCTGGAGGAGAAGCTAACACCATTGATTTTGCTTGATTATGTAAATAACTTATTAGGCTTTTGGAAGTTTATTAGGCAGTTTTACGCCTTCATCTTATTACATTTTAATGCCGATAAAACGGAATTTACTTGTACAGAGTGATTGATTTAACGTAATTAATAACAGTAACAGAAATTAAAAAGTACATAAGAAAAATATATTAATTTAAATTAATTTGCTTTGACCTTAGGCATGTTATGATTTCTATACCGGGTGATGCATCGCCGGGAGGGACATAGAAAATCCCATGTAATTTTTAATGGGGTCAATTATTGGCTCCCCTAATTATTTTAGAGAAAAAATTCTATTCAAGTTTATTAATAAGCATGCAAATCTACGTCCATGGTAAAAACTTTAGATTTTTGGTAAACACGTTTGCTACTTAGATGTTAATATATTTTTAAAAATTGTTACAATATTATCGCCTCATATTTATGAACAACAATAAAAATACCAGTTAACGTGACATTACGTTGTCATTTTGAAATTTAGGGCTTTCTTATTATCAAAAAATCGTAGAGGCGATAAGATTAAATGGTTAATCTTTCGGATACTGAGCAGCGAACATGTCTAACACCTTTTGGTAACTATTTCCTTGATACTCATGGGAGTTATACTACTGAAGAAAAGTATTAATGATTAAATGGTACTATCAAGGAAATAGTTACCAAAAGGTGTTAGACATCTTCGCTGCTCAGTATCCGAATAGACCGATACCCGGAAAATCAACAGTCGATAGGACTATCAAAAAATTTGAGAGCAAAGGCACAGTGATAAATAACTGCAGATGTGGAGCTAGGGAGTATCAAAGAGAAGAAAATGTAAGAGATGATAGAGACTTGGAAATTTTATTGCACGTGGAAGAAAATGAAGGGAAGGTAAGTACAAGGAAACTTCAGGATATCATAGGTAAAGATCAATCAACAGTGCTCCGAATTTTGAAAGAGCATAAATACATTTCATACAAATATGAATGACATCAAAAGCTCAGCGATGGGGATAAAATACGATGGCAGGAATTTTGTTTTGACATGATGGAAAGGGCAAACATGAACAGGGAATTTTTAAGAAATATTTGTTTTACTGATGAGTGCACATTTACGTTAAACAATAAACCCAATGATCAAAATTACCGATACTGGAGTAAAGAAACGAGGACGCAATATCCACAGAAAGTAAATGTTTAGGCGGGGATTTTCGGACAACATATATCGGACCATTTTTTCTTAATCAAAATTTAAATGCAAAATTTTATTTGGAACTACTCGAAGAACTAATTTTACCCGCTTTAAATGATGTATTCAGGAAAAATCAGAAAATTTTGTACCAAATGGATGGCTGTCTGGCACATAATACCCTGGCTGTTCGGGAATATTTACACAATGCTTTTAATGGAAATGATATTGACCTACATCACACCATAAATTGGCCAGCCAGGTCTCCTGATATTTCGCCAAATGACTTCTTCTTCTGGGGCCATTTAAAAAGCATGATATACAAAAATAAAAATTACTCTAATCTACATGAGTTAAAAAATGCTATTTCTGCAGAAAGCAATAAAATTTCAATTTACCAGTTAGCCAATGTAAGAAGATAATTTTATGAACGTCTGGGTTATTGTCTAGCAGTCAATAGAGGAATATTTGAAAATTTTCTTAAATCTTAAGTTTATTTCCAACATATTAATTATTGTAATAATATTAATAATTTATTGAGGCATGTAACTATTATAAATGTCATAAGTTCTTAAAATTTGTTACTCTAGTTTAGTTTAACTTAACTTAATTCGTTTGTATAAATACAACTTTAATCTTTTCACTGTACAATTTTTTGATAATAATAAAGCACTACTTTTTAGAACGACAACGTTATGTTACGCTAACTGGTATTTTCATTGTTCATAAATATGAGACGATAATAATGTTACAATAATTAAAAATATATTAGCATCTAACTAGCAAACGGGTTAACCGAAAAATCTAAAGTTATTGCCATGGACGTAGATTTGCATGCTCTTTAATAAACTTTAATAGAATTTTTCTCTAAAATAATTAAGGGAGCCAATAATTGACCCCAATAAAAAATAAATGGGATTTCCTATGTCCCGCCCGGCAATGCATCACCCGGTATAATGAAAAGAATGTATTATTGATATTAATAAAAGAGTATATTCTTAAAAATACCCTTTTAGCACAAGCATACCGATAGCAATTGAACATAATTTTTTAAACAAATAATGCTTTCTTTGTAGATATTTATTTCTGAACGCTATTATTTAAATTCAAAGTTGTTTAAAGTAGAGACCAGCAGTATTACTTTGTTTTTATATATTGTAGTTAACCTGTAAAAATAGGTTTTATTAAATATCGCCTATTTTATTATTCTTTATTTAAGAAAAATTGTGTTTTATTTTAAAAATATATTCTTGTTTTAAGACTGTATAGTTAGAATTATACTAGTTATTAAGGAGATAATGTAATTTTTTGAAACAAAAATATTGTTTTCTTTTTGAAGGAATTTTATTTTTGGTTGTATTTTACGTAACAATAATAAAATATTTTGGTAAGTTATCTACCTTACTGGTCGCCAAAGCTTCTTTTCTATTGAGAATCCATAAAAAAATGTTTTATTTTTTTGTTGTAAACTTATTTTACTTTTCTCTTAAATGCATGAATTTTGAAATTATTTTTAATTTTAAAGGTAATAAAAAACACTATTTTTTTAAATAGAAGCTTATATGTAGTAGCCTTTTGTACTAATTTTTGTAATCAAATTGCTTTTATTATTTTTTTTTATTTAAGGTAATAATAACTTTACTGCTACACTTAAAATTAAAAAAAGTATTTTTTCAAATTATTGTAAAGAATATTGTTAATTTATTCTTTGGCAAATCTAATAAAGTCTGACAAAAAAGATCAAATTTAAAATATTTTAAATTTTGCGTAGATTTTGCAGGTTGAATGCTTTTTTTAATAGAATTATAAAATAAGAATCATAACGTATTTTTTAATATAAGTTCAATCAATAGCAAGTAATAAACTATTTAAGTAATCTACTCTACCTTTTTTTTCTTGTAAAGGTTGTAAAAAAATCTTTGAAAAACACCTGGACCAAAAGGTAATCATTTGGTCGTCTGCCGTGCCGGATTTCTACCGGCTAAAAATTCCCCTCCTCTTTCTACCTGCCATTTGCACCAGCATCCGCTTGCGCATTTCTTTAGTGCAGAGGCTGACTGTGATTCTCTAATTAAATTCGAGTCTCTCCCTTTGCCTTCAATGATCCCTCTTATTACTGCATAGGCCTGTTTCCAGGTGTTCTCTGATTCAACGAGGCTTTCCATTATGGACACCGCACTGAAGGGCCTACCAGTGATACGTTGGTATATTATTTATAAAAAATAATGCGTGCTCTGCGTTATCGATTTGCTTGCAAAAGTGCATTTGCGTGAATCCGCTCTTCTCCGATTATAAAGGTATTCTTTGAAGCAGTAGTCTACTTCACCAAAGAGTCGATTAAACCGCAGTTAAATGTTGGGTCTCAGCCTCCATGTCCATCGTCCATATACTACATTATCCCACTTTTCTTGCCAACGGGTCATTAGGCGTGTTCTAGCCATCACTTTATCTTTTCCGTTGTATATTTTGAATCTTTCCTTTACAAGAAGTTCAATTGGAGGAATTGCCGCAATGACACCTACCCCTTCGGCCGATATTGTTCTATAGGCGCTACATACCCTAATCGATATATCCCGTTGAATTCTTGTCAGTTTTCCTATTGTTAGTCACCTTGTGCCACATAGGAGCAGCATACAGGAATTGCGAGTGTATTATATTGGCAAGGGTTATCCTCTTTGATGCACGAGGACCACCAATATTTGGCATAAGACAGGACAACGCAAAGGTTAGTGTTGTGTCAAGCCACACTCCAAGATATTTTATTGTCATTTGGGGAGTTACCTCTATGCCCTGCACGTTAAAGTGTACCGGAGATATTTTCCTCCTAGACGTCAGGAGCACCGCTTCAGTTTTTTCCGATGCTAGTAATCTACTCTAGCTTACTATTAAAAAAAATAATTTTCATAATTTTCTGTAGCCCAACGCTCGAAAAAAAATACTCTACTCTAGCTTACTATTAAAAAACTACTTTAAATCACAAATTCCCGCACAATCGCGATATCCCAAGTCCAGCCCAGTAGGTCGGAAAGCACGCACGTGGCAAAAAAAAGAATTCGCATCATTTACAGTAGTCTAAAGCTCGAAAATTTTTCTCCTTTTTTATGTAGCTAGTAGTTAAAGAAACATCAACAATTTCTGCTGTATACAGTGAGGTCCTAAAGTCCATCGCCCCCTTCTAACTTCTAAACCGTTCGGTATATTTTCATGAAACTTAAAACAATATTTTATGACCAAGGTCTGCAATTTTTTAAATATTAATGACAGCTCTAAATGTCAAGGTGACAGCTGGGCACCATATTGCGAAAAAAATTTAAAGGAAAGGGGGTCTTGTGGCACATCATTTTAAAGCTCCTGACAGGTACTTTACAACCCTAGAATATAAAGTCAATACCTTTACCTACTACAAAATGGCGGTACCTTCAAAATTACCTAAATACCTGATTTGAATGGCCCTATTTCCGATAGTAATTAAGTTAGATGTACCTTATATGGTATTTTCTTAAAGCTCTTTTAAAGATCTTTTTAACGGTGATATTGGTGGTAACATACAGGGTAGCAAAAAAGTATATATTTTTTAATGGCGCACCCTGTATATTATATTACCATTAAAAGAGCTTTAAGAAAATACCATATTAAGTACATCTAACTTAATTACTTTCGGAAATATGGCCATCCAAATCAGGTATTTAGGTAATCTTAAAAGTACCGCCATTTTGTAGTAGGTGAAGGTATTAACTTTATATTCTAGGGTTCTAAAGTACCTGTCAGGAGCTTTAAAATGATGTGCCTCAAGACCCCTTTTCTTTTAATTTTTTTCGTAATGGCGCCCAGCTGTTACCTTGACATTTAGACTTGTCATTGATATGTAAAAAATTGCAGACCTTGGTCATAAAATTTTGTTTTAATTTTCATAAAAATATACCGAACGGTTCAGAAGTTAGAAGGAGGGCGAAGGACTTAAGGACCTCACTGTATATGGTTCCCTTGATATTCCACGGCAAAGTCTCTTGTAACAAAACAATTAGCACTACACCCATTTTTCTACAAAAATGTAAAAATCTTAATTGTTTAGGGCATTTTTTCTTTCTTTTTTTATCAAAATATTATAAAAATTGTTAACGAAAAAATCAATATTGTTGGTCACTGGTCAGCAGGTAATAGAAAACAATTTTTTCACAGTGGTAAAAAACTTTATTTTTTTGAGGGGAAAAGAAATCGTCCTAAAGTTATTATTATTTGTATACGCCCAAATTAATTATAGTCAAATAATTGAGTAATTTGATTCAATACAAAATATTAGTATTATGGGAAGTAATAATTATTTACTTTTATTATTTTCAAGTGTCGAGAAGCATTGATAAATATCTATTATTAGTTAATTTTTTTTTAATGCTAAATTGAATTTTAGTCAGATTTAAGAGCCTAAAACCCTAATAATATAATATAAAACATGGATACGCCCAAAATTACAAATATTATGGAAAATAGTAATTAGATTTTATGGTTTTAAGATATAAAATAAACATGGAGTATGCCGTAAGAATAAATTAAAACTTTGTTTTAATTCTATTAGGTGGGTTACACGTTGAGCTGCATATAAATGGGAATTAAGCGTCATTTGTTTTGTTACAGCAGGAAGTTAATAAAATATTTACCGGCATTATGTTCTGGCAACAAAGCTAAACTAATTCGTTTTTATAGGTGAATAATGTATTTTAAAGCTGTCATGTAATTATAAGCAAACAAATTAGGCTACTTTAACAACAGTATTTTCATTAAGAACAAACCAGAAAATAGTAACACACTATTTACTCGGCGATGACACGTTTTTAACTATAAAGAAATAAAAGTCTTATAATAATTAAAAAACAATTTCATTTTTAATTTTGTTTTTTATGCCTATACAGGGTATCCGAAAGTTAACAATAATCATCAAAAAATGATAATAATAACCCAAGTAAAAGATTAACGGTTTTTGAGATATTGGCAATTTAATAATTTTTACAATTATAAATTACCCTGTATATTATATGGCAATTCTAATTAACGCTTTAGGCCTTTGACACGATACTAAGCTTTAGCGGTCAGCGTTGAGCGGGAAATGTAAGAGCGCTGTCTTTGATCTTTAAGGAAGAATAAAAAACTTGTTTTTTTTTAATCAGCCGCTCAACGCTGACGCGGGTTATCTTGCCCGAGCGTTTATGGAGTAAGAGCCCGTGAGCGAAAGACCTTCGTTATTTTGTAAAAGCTAAAAATTTGTCAGTGCATGCTCCCAACATAGCTAGAAGCAATGAAAGACAATTAATATTGGCTTATAGTGGCTTTTGCAGGTAAGAGGTACCAAAGGTTTATAAATTAAAACCTAACTTTCGTCATTTTGTAAAAGCTGAATTTTGTAAATGTAACTTTGGTACCCATTAGAAGATGTTTCCTCAGTCAGTAATATTTTTGACAGTTTCAACCCTTTGGCAGATAAACATTTTGGGGCGGCCTAATGGTCCTTAGATGTCCAATATTTATGTTATTTTACAAGATTTGACATAAAAGCCTTACATAGGGTTTTTAAATAGGCTTGTCGTAAAAACTTTAATTCAATGTACGATGCCTATTTGAAAACCCTACAACTCTTATTTAGGACTTTTTGTTATATATCTTGTTAAAAACCAAAAAAAAAATGTTTTTTTTTTGGTCAATTAAGCCACCCCAAAGTTTTTTCTGCCAAGTGGTTGTAACTACCAAATCTGTCTGGCAACTAAGCAAATATTTTTTAAGAGGTACACAAGTAACATATTTATAAAATTCAGCTTTTTAAAATGACAAAAATAGGTTTAAATTAACTTACTCTCGGTACCTGATACCTTCCAAAGCCACTATAAGTCAATTTTCATAGTCTACTATTGTTTCTACCTATATTGGGAGCATACACTGACAAAATCCTAACTTTTACAAAATAACGAAAGTCTGCACCTTATGGGCTCTTGGACTATTACTATATTTATAAAAAGTATCAGAAATAAAAAAGTTACACAGTTCATCAGTGGACACACTGCAGAATTTTAACAAATATCCTTTTTTTTTAATGTTGGTCTTTGATCAATTAAATGGCTATTCATTGCTGCAAGCTACAAAAATATGACCAAATTTCTACATGGGAAATACATTTATCACTATTTTAAAAATGTTAAATTATTTTAATATCTATTTATTAGTTTTTGTTAAACATATGTATTTTTGTTTTTTTTTTTTTTGAAAAAAGATTTTTGTATAGAAGAAGCCAAAGACTCCTTTGATAACTGTATAAAAAAAAATATATTTTCTTGCTCAAATGGCAGCAAATCCTTCTGGTCCTTTGCCAAAAACATCAGTAGAAATTTCTATACCAGTTCTTTTCCCACTATTAACTTTGGAAAATAAAATTATTTCTACATCTAAAGGAAAGCCCGAACTATTTGCTAAACAATTTGCTGCCAATTCAACCCTTCATCCACATGTCAAACATCCAATTCCAACTATTCCCCTAGTTCCTCATAAAATGTCCAATATTATTTTTAAGGTTAACACATTAAGCGTATCATTTCTTCTATTAACACCAAGAAATTGTCTGGGCTCGATGAAATACCAGCAAACGTTAAAAAAATGTGCTCCTGAACTTGAACCTATTTCAACTAGGGTATTTCGAATTTCTTATCACACGGGTATTTTTCCAGACAGCTGGAGAGCTGCACGTGTCCAGCCTATTCCCAAGAAAGGATCTAAATCTCTTCCTTCCAACTATAGACCTATTTCACTCCTCTCAATGCTTTGTAAAGTAATGGAGAAATTCATTAACTCGCAAATTCTTAAGTATTTAGAAAAATATAAAATTTTATATGATGGGCAGTACTGATTTCGTCACAAGAGATCTACAGCAGATCTGCTTTTCTTCATTTCACACAACTGGAACAAGTCTCTTGAGTTTCTAGGTGAGTCCCAGATCGTTGCTCTTAATATATCTGAAGCTTTCAACTAGGTCTGGCATGACGCACTTCTCAATAAAACGGTCTTTCAACTAAACTCTGCTCTTGGCTTTCCAGTTATCTTTCTAATCAACGTATATCAGTCATTGTTGATGGCCACTCTCTAAGCTTTTACGAAATTAATTAGGAGTGCCTCAGGGTTCAGTACTAGCACCAACTTTGTTTTTTCACATTAACGACCTTCTTTCTTCCACAACCAGTCTCATTCATAGTTATGCTGACGTTAGTATCCTTCACTCCAGTTTTCAGGTTCTCAAACCAATCTCTCAACCCGACTTGGAAAGCAAACGCAGGGCGATGCAGATATCTCTTTCACAGGATCTCAATTTAATATTGGATTGGGGCGACAAATCCCGTTAAATTTAATGCATTCAAAACACAATCATGTTCCTTGTCGTGAAAAATATCATTAAACACTCACCCATTGCTTATGAGTGACCAGGTTTTGCAGAGCGGGGGCACATTTAACCCTGTAGGCGTCACATTTAAGAATAACCTTAAATGACATAAACACATTGTATCTATAGCCACCGCGGCATCAAAAAAGCTTGTATTTCTTTTCCTTTCAATTTATACACTTTTTATGTGTCCCAAATTTGACTCGTTCTGTAATATTGTTCTCATGTCTGGGGAATGGCATCCTCTACAACCCTCAGCATTCTTGATGCCATTCAAAAATTTTAAATAATTAATTTTTGATAACTTTAAAATCTGTTTTATGAGTCTTTTTGATAAGTTACAGGAACTTTAATAAAGTTATTTAAAATGCTTTTCTAAATAATTTTTTAAAATTATATTTTGCTTAGAAATGAAAAATAAAGGTAGTTTACTCCCGTAGAAAAATCATGTTTGTTTAAGTTTTTGCGAACCCTGTAAACAAAATTAACATTTTCTCTTCGTAAATCCATTTTTTACAAGCAAAAATTTTTATGAAGAATTACTTTTTTTGAAATATGAAATATTTGTTCATTTGTCCTTTTGTTAACCCCATCCGTGGACAGTCTGTATAAGTCATAACCTGTGGCAAATTACTAAGTTAAAAGTGACAATTTTATACATTCACAAGTTACCCATTCTTAATCTTACTTAACAGAAATAGACCCAAATCAGAATTTAGTAAATAAGAGGTTTCTAAATTAGTTTGGTATTTTAATACATTATTAAATATTAATAAAATAATTAGCTAATTAACATAAAAGGTTAAGGCTTTTTAAAATGTAATTACACTTCAAAACGCTTTGACTGCTCCTTTACTTTCAAAATTATATTTCATCAAGGCGTAAACGGTATTTTAATATTATTAGGCTTAAATCTGCAAATTGGATGCAAATTGAACTGCATTCCAAAAACCTTATTTAGTTGAAAGGAAATTTTCTCGGTACACAATATTGACTTTAAAATAAAATTGGCTTATTGCGATAAAGGAATTTTCTTTTAAATCCATTACAACTTTGCATAACCTAAAACCACTGAGGTAATTAAAGCTTAAGTGAAAAAGGTGTTAACAATTTTAGTTGTGTTGTGTTTTTTAATATAAACTTCATTCCTTTATCATAACAGCCGTATCTACAAAGGCGTTCTTTTGGGAAAACAATAATGTTTTTAATAATTAGTATTTTCTCCAATCAGACGAAGGTTACATATTTCCAATATGTTTTCTAACTTTAAAATGCATTTTTTCTGTAGGTAGAAGGTGTTGTTACGGAAACAAAATTTTCTGGCCATTGTCAGGAATATGTTTCCAAACGCCCAATTTTTCCTATGGTTTTAATATTTACTAATGATGTTTTTCAAAGTCAATCAACAACATGTATAAATATATAAATTATACAATTTTTGTTTTAAAATAATTAATAAACCAGTTATATTAACTGTATGTACCTTATGACATATACAGTGTGTCCAAGATAAGGATCCTAAGCATGGGAATCTCAGTACCTATTGGAGATACAGCTTAGGTTAAATTAGGAAAAAGTTCTTTTTTAAAGCTTATTTAAATGCCGTATAAAAACTTGAAAAATTTTCATGGCTTGCTGAGATATTTGGCAAAAACAAAAATTTGGATATATCGATTTTACTTTTTTCTGACTTTATTTGAAGAGATATAAAAAACTAATAACACTTTTTCATTGGCACTTTGTAGCTACTACATGTTAGTATTTTGAGATTTTATACCCGACGTCTCGTTTTCAAGAAACCATCATCAACTTTAATTTTTCATATGGCACGAAAAAAAAGTACACCCTGTATCTGCTTCCATTTTTAATTAGAAATTCAACAATGTATGACATGCCATATTTTAATTTTTAGTTAAGTTAAGATATTTTTAAGTAGGCCTTGCAAACAAATGTTTGGACGTTAATACCTGTTACCGTATCTGTAACATAATTTATTAACATTTTAAAATAGTATTTGTTGTTATTACCCTGTTTGTCGAGTTGTTGTTTTTAGAGCCATTGTTCTTATTGTTACTGTTGTCTCTATTATTGTTTATTAGTGAATAGCTAATATCTTATTGTATTAGTACGGTCGAATATGCAGGATGGCCATTATAGCCATGAAGATAACTTTGACATGCTAACTTGCTACATTTTGTGCTGCAAAAATAAATGAAGGTATCATTTATGCAATTGATGAATTATGGTAAATACATGGACCTGGTATTTAAGTTACTAAAATTCCACACCACATATTAAACCCAAAACGTTTTTGATGTTTCGATATTTTCTTAACACGCGGATTTTGTTGAGCCTAGTAATGCGTATTACGACGATTGAAGATACCATGATTGGTGACCGTACATGAGAAATTTAAAATTTCTTTACACGCGCGTGTATACCACTCGCAAAAATATCGGTGCTTTCGAAATCTCCCGTTTTAAGTGGCAAATCTTAAATTTATAGGGGTGGTATTTAATTTGCCAAGTTGATATCTCAGGGTTCTCAACAACTGCTTGTAAAACATTATTTGGGGTTTCTTCTAAAAATTCCTTTTTCGAGATAAAACTGGCTTTTTAAATTTCGAGCCAGCTGTAAGAAAATGGAATTAAATGGCTGTTTTCTTTCTGAATATGTATAAAGATACATTGCCGCTGTATTTACAGTATTTTTGTGGCACAAAATGTTGTACGTTAGCATGTTAAACTTTTCTTCATGGCTATAATTGTCACCCGACGATAATAACACAATATATATTAACTATTTACCAATAAACAATAATAAAGATAACAGTAACAATAAGAACAATTGCTCTAAAAACAACAACTCGACAAATAGGGTAATAACGACAAATATTATTTTATAATGATATAATATTATGTAACAGATACGGTAACAGGTATTAACGTCCAAGCATTTGTTTGCAAGGCCTACTTAAAAATAATTAAAAAAAAAATAGAAAAAATGTAATTTTGCTTTTAACTAAAAATTAAAATATGACATGTGATACATCGTTGAATTTGTAATAAAATATGGGATCAGATACTGTGTACTGTGTACTTTTTTCGAGCCATATAAAAAATAAAGTTGATGATGGTTTCTTGAAAACGAAACGTCGGGTATAAAGTCTAAAAATACCAACATATAGTAGCTAAAAAGTGCCAATGAAAAAGTGTTATTAGTTTTTTTATATCTCTTCAAATAAAGTCAGAAAAATAAAATCGATATATCCAAATTTTCGGTTTAGCCAAATATCTCAGCAGACCATGAAAATTTTTCAAGTAAATAAGCTTTAAAAAACACAACGTTTTCATAATTTAACCTAAGCTGTATCTCCAATAGGTACTGCGATTCCCATGCTTAGGATCCTTATCTTGGACACTGTATATTACAAAATTAAATCAGAATTTTCTATGTTTAATCCCAAATTTTAAACATTTTAATTTTAAATTTTAATTCCTTATAAAATATTTTATTTCCTTTTCTTTTTGTACACTAGTTATAACAACTTTTATGTAACTTATGACATAATTGTCACAAAAACTTAATCAGTGCTATCTAATTATTTTTGACATTTTAATTTAAAATTTTACTTAATTTTAAGATTGTTTTGGTTTTTTTCTGTTTTAGTCATTCTGCAAATTTTAATTGATCAAGTACCTTTTTTTTGTTAGAAATATTCCTTCAATTGCCTCTCGAGCCGCCAATGGAAATGTAATAAGGCTAGTAATAAATTACCCACTTAATGCCATTAATAACATAGCCAAAACAATATTTAAAAAATTTGGAACCAATTTTTTTACAAGTTTACTACCTTGTATCTTAAGAACGGGAAACTTGCGGTCCCATGTTTCATTAAAATATTTTTAATAGTGGAATCTACCCTTAAATTTATTCAACATTCTGTAACACCTTGTACCTTTAACGGTGTTGCTGCATGGATTCTCGTGAAATTATTGTTTATCTCTAAACTCTTTTAACAAGATTGCACGTTTATGTAAAAGCCACCTGTATACAGGGTGTCCCAACTCTATTTATACACGAAATAACTATGCCCCTGTACTACATACAAAAATAAATTTTAAAAAAGAAATGTTAATTTGGATACACTCTTTTTATTGACAGTACAAGTTTAAATACAGGGTGTCTCAAAAACAGATTTTATTGTCGGGTAGGTTTTTTAAAGGGAACATCCTGTATATTTTAACAATTTTTGATTCCGTATTAAATTCTACATATAAAATATATTGCACACTATATGTCAATTATTGCTGGTTTGTGAGATATAAACAGTTTGCTGATATATATATATATATATATATATATATATATATATATATATATATATATATATATATATATATATATATATATATATATATATATATATATATATATATATATATATATATATATATATATATATATAAACGATTAAAAGTAAGAAAGAAAATAATATATTGGTTTTAATTATTTTTAAAAATTTGTCACTCTCAGAGTAACAAATAATATAATAAAATGTAAAATTACCTTTTATTGTAAAAACTACTAATAGGTAAGTCAGCTTTTTAGTTTATTTTAGATACAAATTTACTTACTTAACGTAAAAACCGGCCATAATTGACGTATTGCTCATTTTTAGTGCAAGTAGAAAAATATGTGTCTAAAGAAACTAAATTGCTGACACACCTATTCGTAGTTTTTACAATAAAAGGGTATTATATGTTATTATAATATTTGTCACTCTGACAGTGACATAATTCTTTAAAAATATTTTAAACCAAAATAATATTTTTTTCTTCACTTTTAATCGCTAATGAGTATATCAGCATATTGTTGATATCTCGGAAACCAGCAATACTTGACGTATAGTGTGCCATATATTTTACATAGAATAAATAACAAAATTAAAATTTGTTATAATATACAGGGTGTTTAATTTTAAAAACCTACTTGACAACGAAAATCCTATTTTTAGTACATCCTACTGCTACTGTCAATAAAAAGCGTGTATGTAAATAAACATTTTTTTAAAGATTTTTTTCGTATCTAGTACAGGGGCGAAGGTATTTCGTGTATAAATAGAGTTGGGACACCCTGTATAGTTAATATATTCGTAAGGTGGGTCCAGCGGCGCCTAAAAATATGCATATAATAAAAATATATTTGTTTTCTAAGCACTAATAAAAGAACGACATTTTAACCGATACAAACATTTTATGGACACATAAAAACCGGGGTAAATAGATAAATAAAGCATGTGGAGTACGAAAAGTCTGGAAAAGAAAAGTGCAATAACTTTTAAGTCCTGGCATCTTGTGTGCACGAACAACTTGTTATGCATCTATACTGTTATCATAAATGTTTATGGGGTATTTACTTAAAACACTAAATATTTCAGTTTATACAGGGTGTTTTTGTAATTGCGGTAAAAATTAACTGGCTAATTTATTAGCCAATTTTATACTATAACAAAAAAATATTTAAACATAAATAAAATGATAATTTTCTAGAATATTGTAGAAACACCAATTTTGATGAATTTTGGTATACGGGGTTTTTGGGGCACTGATAATGAATCTACAAGAAGGAAACGTTTCGTTCTCGAGGTATCCACCATCAAAGTTGAAACTTAAACTAATCTTACTGATTTATAAGCCAAATTTATACCATAAAAAAGATAATTTAAACATAAATTAAATGATATTTTTTTAGAAAGTTGTAGAAAATCTAATTTTGATGAAATTTGGTATACGAGGTCTTTCTGGGGCGCTGATCATAAATCTAAAAGAAAAAACGTTCGTTCTCGAGATATCCATTATCAAAGTTGAAACATAAACTAATCTTACTAATTTATAAGCCAATTTTATACTATAAAAAAGATAATTTAAACATAAATTAAATGAAATGTTTTTAGAAAGTTGTAGCAGATCTAATTTTGATGAAATTGGGTATACGGTTTTTTTTGGGGCACTGATCATGAATCTAAAAGGAGGAAACATTTCGTTCTCGAGATATCCATTATCAAAGTTGAAACATAAACTAATTTTATTAATTTATAAACTAATTTTATACTATAAAAAAGATAACTTAAACATAAATTAAATGATATTTTTTTAGAAAGTTGTAGCAGATCTAATTTTGATGAAATTTGGTATACGGGTTTTTTTGTGGCGCTAATTATAAATCTAAAAGAAGGAGACGTTTCGTTCTCGAGATATCCATTATCAATTAAAATTACAATTTTCTAATTAAAGCTAAAGTTAAACAAAATATTTGCCTTTAAACTTTTTAAACGCAGTTTTTTATTTATAAATTCATAAAAATGCAAATTTTTTCTTTAATTAAATGTTTTTGTTAGTTTCTTATAAAAATTAATAAAATTATTGAAAAATGGGTGTCCCCAAAGTCGGTCTATATAAAGTCACGACATTCGGCCATATTGCTTTAACGTGTTATGACGTCACATCTCCCATTTTTCGGCCATGTTGTTCAGTGCCGGAGATATACAGTTTATTGTATTAGTAGAACAATCGTTTATACAACAGTGTTTAATTATTATTAAGTTGTAAATTCTTTTACTTTAAATAAAAAAACATTTGGAATTACATCTTTCAACAAATATCACTACCAAAACAATGCAAAATGAAATTCGCAAATTCTAGACGCCACTGGATTGATCAACAGCTTTGGTTTCACCCAGTCTTGCCAACTTTTCTCCGTGGAGTGCCCTTTCTTGCGTCCCCGACCTCGAACCGCCTAAACGTTGAGGATATGTCACAACCTTATAAATATAAACTAACCTTGGGTGTCCCAAAATGTGCGCAAGATTTGAATTTTGCTACATTTGTGCTGTAAAGTTTTGCCAACCAGAAAAAAACAGCATAATAGCTGACAGTTCAGGGTTTTTAAAAATAAAACGCTACATAAAAAAAACGCATTTTTATTTTTGAGCAATATTTCATTACTGTATAAGTCATTTACTGGTCATGTAATTTTTTGTTTTATGGATCAGAATTGGCTGCCCAGATAATGCAATTTAACGCTGTTGAATTTTTTTCTTTAAGGTTTTTCGAATAGTACGGTTTATTTCAACAAGCCTACGACCACCCACGCCTTGTGCCAGCAGTCGTGGAGGCCATTTACCCGATATGCTATTCCATACATAACCCTATACTGTACACTATATAACTCAATAAGAAAAATTACAATTTTTGATTTTAAACCTGTGTTTCCTATCAAAATTTCTTTTGCGTGAATTTCTGGACACCTGATACAAACATTGTGTGTCATCCGGTATACCTATTATTTAAATTGTATACACCCTTTAAACTCTATAAAATATTTTTCTAACCAAAATGGCCCTTTTATTACACTTTACCTCACTTAGAACGAAATTTATGGCATATATGACTTTATACGTTCTAAAATGTTTTATTATAAAACCATATATAATTTATATTACCAAGATGAAAATTTTCAATATGAACCTTTTACGAACTAATAAAGACTGGGAAAAATGACTACATAAAATGTAAAGAACGGTTTAAGTCCTAAAAATTGCTGTAAACTTTTAATAGGAAATAATATTAATTTTACGTTAGAGTGAGAATAATTTATACGTCATAATTATTTTAAAAGTCGATGATGATATCTTGTGTCTTATATTGGCCACAAAATACCGTGTTACGAAACTATTATCCCGGATTTTAATTTTTTCAATAAAAACGTATAATTTTTAAATTTAAGGATGATATATTGTATCACTAGGTGCCACTTTTTGATACAATAGCACCTTTTTTATCTTTTTGACATCCCAGGAAGGCCTTAGCCTAAATATCATAGTACCGTGGGTGTCGGGTTATTAGATGTTTAACCCATCTAGTCTCCCAGGTGGCGCAGTGAACAGAGCTTTAATCTTTGAAGCCGGAGGTCGCCGGTTTGATTTCCAGCGGATGAGACATATGAAGGTAGTAGTTATTTAAAAATAACGTCCGTGGTGGCACTACCGCGTTGTCTAATAGGGGCTGTAAATGCAAAAACTGCATGTTTCATTGCTTAAAAAACGTTGACGGAATAGGGGAAATGAGTTAAACAATAGCACCTGTCTTGTACTTCCTGTTTAATCGAAAGTACATGGTGTTCAGGAATATGTGGGCAATCCCTTGGATTTATGTAGAACACATAAAAATAATATAACAAGTGCCTATAAACTTTTTTTTCTAAAGACATTCTTTACTGTAATATGAGCCCTTAAAGGACGGTGCTGAAAATCGGTTTTTCTTGAAAAACTTTTTTAGTACTTGAAATATTGTTTTATATGACAAATATTACCAAGGACTCTTTATATTGACATCCTCTTAGAACATTTGCATTCATTAGAGCGCCAAAGACGGACTTACTTTTACACAATAGTGCTTATTATTTTTACACCCTGTGGATATTGGAGAAATAAAAGTTGTAATTTTTGGACATCATAAATTCTTAGCTAAAAAAGGTGGTTTTGTTTAAGATTGATAAATTAAAGCATTTTTAGACACAATTTAAATATTCTCCAAGGACGCAAGTTATTGTCAATGCCACCATGTGGAAGAATGCTATTTTCACTAGCATGCTATATTTATTCAAAAAATAGCATAGCCGGGCAGTTTTTACATGGTTAAAAACCTTTAGGCATAAAAATTAAGTTATATTTATATAAAAAAACTTGACACATTATAATAAAAAAATGTTAGGCTTAAGGCATGTAAAATATGTGTTTTTTTTGTTCAAAAAAAATCAATAATATTCAAATATTTTGCAAACTTTAGACCCAATGAGAAACCTAAAGATAAAAAGTTAAGACTGTAAGAAACTATTAAAAAATATGTATTTTTTGATCCCATATAATTCCGTTTAGTAATTATCTTAATGAAATTGTCAAAAATATTTTCTATTAAGGTCGGTGATAACAAGAAAGGAGAACAAACAAATATATAGGCCAGAACAAAAGAAGTAGATCCCAATAAAGAAAACAATTGGATCAGGGCAAATAAACATAATAAGAATTTTTAATTATTCTTCGGCTTTCATTCTTTAATGGTAGGGGAGCTCAAGAGGGGATTTCGGGATTTACTACAGCGCGGTTGATTTATATACCGGAGGATATCTTGTACCCGGTTAAGTACCTTTACAAAATATGAGCCCCGTATACAGGGCCGATCATAAAAAACAAAAATATCTTTATTAGAAATTGTCGAGCGCATCAGATTAGGATAGGGTGAGTTAATTACATGCCAAACAGTGTATATTTCACTTACCTGACAATTTGAGAGTGACGTAAAGGAAACAGAGAGCTACAAAGAAAAACAGATTAACATTTTCGAACGTGGCATTTTTTTTTAATATAGAAAATAATTCAGGGATAACAAAAGATATATAATCTGATAGATCCCAAACGATTTCCACAAGCCGAAATAATAATAGTTTTTTATGACATATTGAAACAGTACACATTATATTACATTTTTTTCTTCTTTTTATTTAAGCTTTGCAACCCACTAGATCTCTATGGCGCTTGAGTAAATCCCCATTTAGCATCGTGGGCTCCCCTACTATAATAATCGCTTTTCTTAAATTTTGGGTATATTTGCATGATACCCATTTAGTATTTCCCTAATAAAAACACACAGACAATTATTATTTTGTATTATATTCTGTAAACATGAAAAAGTTTTCTTTTCCTATTGTTCTTTTGAAAACTACTTTAATTAAGTTAAATAAAATAATTTAACTTTACTTTTAACAAATTTAAACTTTGCTTATACTTAGTAAGCATTTTGCAAAATTCCTTAGCTAATTAAAGCAGTTAGCATTTAAAACACTTCTTCTACTAATTAGGTATTTGCATAACTGCAAACATTGTTTGCGTTTCCTATCGTATCGAAACAAAAATTAATTAATTATATATATTTCTTTTAAAAGAAAAACAGCACTAAAATAAAATGTCAAAAATATAGTTGAAGAGTTGTAAGGAATAAGTGATCTAACTGCCAAAATAATATTTTTGTTTTAAATCCATTGATATATTTTTTATGACACCACCAATATTGCACTATGAGAGCCAAGTGACAATTACATTCTATACCATTGCAAATGTGACATAAACCTAAGGACTTCTGTATGTCCAGAATCACATTATTTGCTAATTGATTTAAGTGTTAACTTACATCCTTACACAAAAACTCACGCAGCCAAAATACGGTAAGGCTGTTACATAAAATAATAACCATGAATCTAAAACAAAATATTTTTGCTAACACAATTGACACTTTGTATAATGTCAGCCGTGTCAACAGCCATTTTTCATAGTACATTTTTAAAAAGTATGAGCAAAATACCTTAGATGGGTTAGCATCTGACATAGGGGACAGTTCGGCCAGGGTGGCAACCAAATAGCATAATGTTTGTTACAAGTCTTGAACATAGCTCACCTTTGAACTTATAAGCAAAAACCACATATCGGTATCCTAAATCGCAAACCTCTAAACTCCAGAATTAATGGACATCGAGGTTTTTGCACAATCCACTAACTTGACTTTTAATAAACATTTCCCAAAGTCCATACAATATTAGTCCTAATAATTTAACTATTAAGTGACAATTAATTAAATATGTAGTGCCACTGAAAACTAATAGTCCAAAGAAGTTTTTCGTTTCTCTTGTAAAATTTGTGATATTAAAGATACGAGCAAATTAGGGTAAAATTTCCCTGATTATTTATTTTGGAATACATGTTTGCTCCAACTTCTACTTGCTGCTCAGCAAATAAATGAAAATAAAACTGAAGGACTTCACAAAATGTAAAAGTTAGTTTATCAGGCAAATAACACATTTTACATTTATTTTAGTTTTTTAATAAAATATACTTTTTTGGAGTTAGATCGTTACCATTTCTTTCCTATTAATTTTGATTTCTTTTGGTACATTAACACCAAATCTTTGTTCTAGTTTATAGCGGTGCTTGAAATATATTATAATATTTTATGAATATAAACAGTGACCGCCATAAACGTTGAGCCATATGAATAACTTTTTTATTTTTGATGTTTAGAAATAATAATAAATTCTTGATAAAAATCTTTGCATACAGTAATCAAAACCCAATAAATCTTAGCGTACCTATACGAGATAGGTGCAAATTAACGAATATGATATAAGAGAACACTACCCTTATCTTTTAACTTGTAAAAAAATATTTTGGAAAGTTTGTTAAGAAATAAAAGTTATATTACAATCGAAAAGCGGAACCTCCCAATAAAAAAAAATGGAAAAAAACTTACTTTTTACCTTGCTTCGTATTTAGGTTAGAACAAAATTATCTGTGTAAATAATTCTCATTGCGCTTAAATTTAAAAATAAAATGTAAGGGCTTTGTTATTTAAGTAAAAAACGTAAATTTTTGCTTTTGTTTTTGGTTCAATAGGGCTAAAATTTTAAAAACCTCACTTTATTTTTTTCCATGTCGTTGTTTCCCTATAAAAAATGTTTTTAATGCTTTAAAATTATTTTAGACTCTTTATTTGTATCAAATAAATGCTAAAATATTTTTAAACTTCTATGAATTTTCCTCTCATAACCATAATTTCGATAGTTTATTTTTTTAACATGGTAATCAAAAAACGTAAAAATAAAATTATTTTTTAAAGAGTGGTGACGCATTAATACCGCTTAGTTCTTATGAAAAAGTCGGGCCTGTTGAGTTTTTCTAGAAGTAATGACCTAACTTTAAAAGTCCCACAATAATAAAGTACTTCTTTCTATATTTACGATATTTTAATCAAGGCAATAAATAAGCTAAATTTACCAAAGATTCTTAACTCCGAAGTTTTACCCCAGCTTCTTGGGAACACAGGTGTTTTATAAAATTTTCAAGAAAGCGATAGATGTTAACTTTCAAGAGTCTCAAGTTTTTGAAAACCTTTTCCCGTTATAAGCGAATAAAGAACACCGGTGCTACGTAAAGGCATTTTGCGTGTTTCAGTTTTATCCTTTGAAATTTTTACACTTTAAAAGTAGCTTTTTAAAAGGCTGTTGACTTTAATTTTTATACTTGTGGCTCTTTTAATCTTACCCGAAGCACAACTTAAATGTTTCTTTTAAAATTTAGGTTAAAACTAAGTTATATAGACTATTATTTTATGAGTCTCTGAGCGCCCGTAGGTGTATCTTATCTTTAAACTAATATTATAAAGTGTATTAAATAAAATTATAACATAAATCTAAAATAAAATATAATACAATTTTCTTTTAGGTTATATAAATTTATTAAAGAGTAACCTAACAATATACGAAGTGTTAGCTCCGGGTATCGACAGTTCAGAAAAGACCTCATGCGTTATATGTTATTCACCAGGACCTTCTTTAGGAACGCAATTCAGTCTCAGTTTAAAACTGCCTATGAAAATCGGCAAAAATTAAAATAAAATGCTTTTTAGTTGTTAATTAGTTGCCAAATAAACGATTATGTTGCTTAAACCGAAATGTCAGTAGGGAAGTCTACGATGCTAAATGGGTATTTAGATGATAAGAAAAAAACATGTTATACATAGTATGTTTACTTTTTCATGGGTGGGGGAAGTGGCTATAGATTTTGAAATAGGTAAAAAATACTGTGTTTTCGGCTTGTGAAAATTGTTCGGATCGTATCGGAATATATATTTTTTGTTATCCTTTAATTATTTTCTAATAAAGTAAAAAAATAATAACAACGCTCAAGAATGTCAAAATTACATTTTTTTAAATTTTGTAGCCGTCAGCTTTCTTTTCGTCACTCTCAAATTGTCAGAGTTGTTGAATATACACTGTTAAGAATGTAGTTAACTCACCCTATCTTAATGTGATGCGCTTAAAAATTTCTGATGGTTATATTTTGGTTTTTACCATCGGCCTTGTATACGAGGCTCATATTTAGTGGAGGTACATGACCGGGGACAAGGACTCCGGTATATTTAGCTGCCGCGCTTTAGTAAGTCCCAAAATCCCTCTATTGGGCTCTCCTGCTATAACAGTTTCAGCTTTTCTTTAGGTTTGGGTTTTCTTTAAATAAAGAATTGTTTTAATTTTGACAAAATTCAACACCGTTCATGCTAGCTTTTTAAACTTAAAATTTGTGACTGCTTGCGTTTTTCACAGTGTAAAGAGCCAGAGACAAAATAGAAACCGAAACTCGGAAAAAATTGGAGATCGGCTAACTTACAAATCAGTCACGCTAGCTTTACTCCCGATTTTTCCAGGTCAAATTCATCTTAAAATAAGTTGCTGCTTACGAAATTGGTTGTCACAATGTAAAGAGTCAGGAACATTACAAAAACCAAAAGTTGGGAAAGATTGGAGATCGGTTCACTTACAAATCGGTCACGCCACCCTTACACCCGATTTTGCCAAGTAAAATTCATCTAAAATTAGCTGCTCCTTACGAAGTTGTTTGTCACATTGTCAAGGTCGGGCCACACATAACCGTACCGAGCCCGATTTCACGATAATAGAGGAAAGTGGGGCAAAAAAAGGCACTCTTCATGCCCTCAAAAATATAAAAAGATTTTTTTCGAGCCAAGTACATTGTTTTATGTATGTATATATATATATTTTTATTTAATCAGATTTTCCTCCTTATCTCTGTTTCCTTTGATTCACACTTTAAGTGTAGTATAGGTAAAAGTCTGGCCACACATAACCGCACCGATGTCCCACAAGACCCGCACCGTAGAACAACCAGCAAATAAAATTATACGTGGATCGAGTAGCGCCGATGTTCCCTAAACCAAGTTTTAAGTTTCAAGGCGTCACCTTTTATTTTAGTTTATAACGTATAAATATTAAAAGTCCGTGGTTAAAGGGTAGTTGTTGTAAACAAGCAATACAAAAAAGTAATTTAATAAGTAATAGAAAGTGTAAAATTAATTTTATTGTTACATTTTGTAAATAATATGTAACCTTAACCTACGAATACCTACCTACAAATAAACTAAAGTTTATTTACTTATTAAAATGCGGTGCGAGGTGTGTGGTCGGGCACGGAGCGGTGATATTACGCCTACGGTATTTGATTACAACGGTACATTTCAAAACCGAGACACGGCCGTGCTACGGTGCAGGACTCGGTGTTGTTATATGTCTCCAAACCTTAAAACTGTGTTACCTTATTTTTAATGATTTAATTTATGATCAGGTGTAATTTTAAGCGTGGTATAATTGACTTATATTACTGCAGTTTGATTAAATACAAAATTTTTGCACCGCATCCCTCTACATTTCACCAGGGAAACGCACGGCCCCGGGCTCGTTGCGGTTATGCGAGGGCCGACCTAAAAAGTCAGCAACAAAATAGAAACCAAAAGTCGGAAATGATTGAAGATCGGTAAACTTACAAATCGGTTACGCCAGTCTTACACCCGATTTTGCCAGGTCCAAGTCAGTCATCCAAAAAGTAGCTGCTGCTTACGAAATTGTTTGTCGCAGTGTAAAGAGTCAGCAACAAAATAGAAACCGAAAGTCGTGGAAGATTGGAGATCAGTTAGCTTGCAAATCACGCCAGCATTACACCTAAAGTTGAAACAGTTTATTTAACTCCTGCTTCGAAGTAATCCAATAAAGAACAAAATTTTGTATATTGTTAATATTTTAAAACTTAAAAAAGGTTATTATATTTAGCAACCGAAATTTTTCTTTAAGCAGCCATCATTTACTCTGCTTTTAAAAATATTTAAAACGTGGGTTTAAGATTAATAAACTTTAATTTTAATTTAAAAAAAAACTACACTTTATACCGGTTCAGCTAAACAACTTAAAACATTGGCAATGTAAGAAAAAGAAACAGTTTAACGTAAATACCCGCAAGTAAACATTTTGTGTTTGGATAAGTCACTTACCTCCTATGTTGTTGCTTTACTGGCCGATATCCCAATACCAATTTGCTTAACCAGTATATGCATTGTATGCATCTATTTTCTTTTTTTTATTATTAAATATTTTTAAGTATAACGTGTTAATTAAGTTTTATTTACTAAAGTAATTTAACACTTAATTTTATATATCTACAGTGTGTCCTTCTAAGTTCTCTACATATGGAAAAAAATTGCTAAAATGCAATCATTAGATTTTTTTTATAGTGTACATAGTCTCTTAAAAAAATGAATTTTGTTTAAGGAGAAAGTACCCTTATTTTTAAAAATATCGAAAATTATTATTAAGGAAAAATGTTTAGAATTAAAAACAACATTTATGTAAATATGCAAACTCGTTCATTTACAAGAAAAAACTGTTTCCTTAATTTTTTATGCGATAACGAGCGCTTTTGTGACTTTTTACTGTTTTGACAGTTCTTAAGCTTACTTTAGATATTAAATTTTAAAATCAGTATTTACAAAAGTAAAAATTTAAATTTTCATCGTTTTATCATAAAAATAAACAAAAAAAATTTTTTCTTGCGAATAAATGAGTTTGCATTTTTGATATTTTTAAAAATAAGGGTACTTTCCTCTTGAACAAACTTAATTTTTTAAGATACCTCGTATATTACTGAAAAACATGAATACCTAATGATTGCTTTTAAGGTTTTAGACCATGCAGAACTTTTTCTAAAAAATAACTTATTTTCGTAAAATTGATAATATAAAAGTTTTTCATATGTAGAGAACTTAAGCGGACACGCTGTATAATATTAGTTTTAACACGTCTTTTACTTGGTATTTTGCAGTGTAAAGGACATTAATATTGGGGAACAATTAAAAGTTTTTAGAGGCTTTCAAAATGTCGTTAATAAGAAAACTACAGCCTATGTAATGTCAAAATACAATTTCTCCCGAGATCAACGAGATTAAAAGCTTTTTCGCGACTAAGAGCTTGTGACTATTTTAATCAAAATGGGTAGCTTGCCACTACTAAAAAATTTACCCGAATTAAATGGTAGTAAAACCTTTAGAAGTGTTTTTAAAAACGTACCTAACATTCATTTTTTTTTACTTTGCCTAATAAATAAGTTAACCTTAATAATTGTCAAAATTAGTTTTTTTAAATTGAAGTTTGTTGGTTTTAAAAATATATTTTATTTAAAAGAATGTTTAAAATGCCTATACTCTTAAAAAAGTTTATTAGTATTTCATATCTGTCGAACATAAAACTAAAAATAAAAAAAAATTTTTTAAGCCTTTTGGAGACATACAGATATACAGGGTGTTTTTAAACAAATGCATACAATTTTAGAAGTTGATACCTTGTTCAAAATAAAAGGTAGATTGCTTTATAAACATAAGGTCAGAAGTCAACCATTAGGGAGATATCGCGGTACAAATATAGAAAAAAAAGTTTTTATTTTTATTTGAAAAACGAAAAGCGCTAAAATATTAAAATTTCACGAAAATGTTGCTATTATAAAAATACACTTTTTAAATATTTTTGCACTTTTTTAGAAATATTGGAAGTTGTGGAAAGACTACCCCCATCGTTATTGCTAACAAAATTTATAAAGAGACTTACGCAATGACCTCAAAATATATAAATTTGGATAGACTGGTTTTTTAAAAACTTTTTACATTTGTATTTTTTTTGTAAAACAAAAATCTAAATAAAAAAACGTGCCGACACGGAAAAATTTTTATAAAAAATTTTCTGCTTGCATCCATTAAGGCATTTGTAATATGTCTTGGTAGTTTAAATACAATGCTTCTTTTGTTCCTAAGCAGCAACATAAGGAGATTTTTTGTTTATTTTTTCTTGATATCTCCCTAACGGTTGAGTTTTGACACCATGTTTATAAAGCCAACTACCTATTATTTTAAGAAATCACCTCCCAAAATTTTTCGGATTTGTTTAATAACACCCTTTATATACAACTTTACACAAGACTTGGTAATTACAAAAAGCTCTTTAGTAAGACAAGTTCTAGTTAGTTTTAATTAATTTTGCTTTAAAATTGTTCTTTTATGTGAAACACACATTGCTTTTCTTTAGGTACAGCAATAGCAATTTAGTTTATCCTTACAATGAAAATGTTTAAATTTAAACCTTGTCACGAAATCCAATTGCCCAGCAAAGCTTTAGAAGATGTTATATACTTCTATTTGTGTAGGATTGTAATTGGGACATATCCTTTTCTATGTCAATTTACAAAATTGATCTTTTTATCTTCAGACTGAAAGTTATAACTTGATTGTAGGTTAATAAATTTAATAATCTTTTAATAATATGATTTTTTCATGACCGTAAAAAAATGCTGTTTTTTATACGTTAACATGAAGTTAAAGTACTTCATTCTAGTACACTACATAAAGTGTTAAAAAAGGTAACTTTTTAACACTTCGAAGCTTTTTTCACACTTGAATTAGTGTTTTGTTTCAATGCCTACTACAATAAACTTAAATATCAAATTATGCAATGTAACAGTAAACGCGACATCAAATGAACCAAACAGTCAAGTTAGCTTTGATTTAGTCATTATTTCTTTTAGTTCATGTGTCACTAGTTTTAAAATTTGACAGTTTGCAAATTAATTAAAATTATTTAAAATAGTAATAATAAAAAAGGATTTATACTGTTTTAGTAATATTTTTACAAAAGTAGGTACATACAAAATGTCTGTTAAAAATAAGGAGGGTATGATTTTTTGTTGCGAAATACTGGCTGTGCTGCAAAAATTAAAATTAATAAGTTTAGATAAATACAACATGTATAAAATGATATTTTGGGAAATTTATATACGATCGTGGAAAAAGTATAGTATGTGACACATGCATAAAGTGTCTTTATTTTAGCTATGGGATTGCCGCACTCGCCCAACGGCTTGTGCTGTCAAACTTCCCATTTGTAAAAAAGTATCACTTTATGCACTTATTACATAAATTACTATTTTTACTATATTAGTCACAAATAAAAACTTTTACAGACTAACAGATGCAAGTACCTATTTTAAATTGACTTTTAACACTAGCAGGTAGAGATTAGAAAAAGAATACTGACATGCAAACATTCCGAATAGGGTGACACATTGAGCTTGCCTTGTTGTTGCTTTAGACCGTTTCCACGCATTGATCATTTTGAAGAAGCATGACTTGTATTTATATTTTTCCTACGACCACTTGTGAAAATAGCAAATAGCACACTGATTTCATGCATAGAAAATGCGTTATATCACACTAGTGTTGCAAAGTACTTTACAGCACTAGTGTTGCAAAGTACTTTACAACACTGGTGTGATACATATTATGATGTCATTCTAAAAACTGCTATTGGTTTTGCAAGTGACATATTTATTGTAGTGACAGTAAAAAAACTTTTTATTTACCTTAAACGGTAGAACCCAAATTAGCGAAAATCATCTTATTTTATATTTAATAAAATTTACGAAAAAATAAAAACATAAACAAAAATAGACATAACCACAAAAAACAACTTTCACTGACTGGCACAGTGTTGTCAGGTAAGTAGATCAAATTAAAAATCTCCCTTCTACCTTTGAGCACGTACTTTATAGAGGCAGCCTTGCCGCTTGACCGTTCGACCTAAAGCGCCAGAGAAAAAAGCCTATAGATCAAATTCCTTCCTCTCTTTCTTCGTGTACTCAAAAAACTAGTTAAATCTTTTTTTAATCCCTAATTAAACCTAAGGCTAATACACACTTTATGAATCCACTTTCTTTTATCCATTCATAAATAGAATCAGACCCTTCCGACGTTGCCAAATGCTTTCCATATTTTGCATGGTAACTGACGTTTGGTAGTCGTTTTTCCTTACTTTTAGGACTTTAGGTTATGCATTTACAATTTTCATATTTTTTTATATTTTTCTTAAAAATATGAGGAAAAACTGTTATTTTTACTTAATTTTATATGTGATGTTCACTTTCATTAACTCGTTTTACCAATTTTACCCCACCCAGCACCCCTTTTCACTCCCCGGTCCCGTAAGTTTATTTACTGATATTTTTTAAAAAACGGAATATTTTGGATATGCACCACTTACGTTTTATTTAGAAGAGTGTCTAAAATATGTAAGAATCGATAATTTTTAAAAAACACTTATAATAGCAGAAAACCGTATTAAACTGTTAGCGTTATTACCTAACAAAACCATACAATTTTTATTAAGTGAGGGCCTTTTTAAATTCCAAAATGATAAAAGTTATATAATGCTTCTAGGTAGGTGATTTTCGATGTAAAAATATTGTCAAAACAGTATAATATAGCAGTGAGGAAAAGTATATATCACACTAGTGTTGCAAAGTAAATATCACCCTAGTGTTGCAAAGTTCTCAATTGTTTTTTATTTTTTCTGAACAGACAAACTTTAATTTATTCATTTTTTGGTGAATAATTTGTGGTCGTAGGAAAAATAGTGTACAGTACTCGTGTGAAAATGACTTTCTTACACTCGTGGGTTTGTCGCACTCGGCTAACGCCTCGTGCTACAATATTCCCACTCGTGTGAAATTAGTCATTTTCCACACTTGTAATGTAATATACTATTACGTTATAAGTCTGGTAGGTGACTTATTACAGTACGAGATGTTTACGGACGAGGCGACGCAGGAGCCGAGTCTGGAATATAAACAAGTACTGTAATAACACCTAACGGACGTGTATCGTATGATATTTTATTTCATACTGTCCTTATGAATAATGAATAAATATTATTTTTAAAATGTAAAGATATTATGTTGTTAGTTTTAAATTATTTAATTTAAATTACGTAGGTAACAGCTTTGTTCTCCATATCATAGGTAACTATGATTATTCTTCGCTTGTCACTGTCAAATTGATAAAAAAATATTATATTGGTTGTAGCTCCTGAACGGTATTAAATAGGGCAGGCTAGATAGGTCCAAATTAAATAGAAATTACCAAGTTTAGTAAAACAGATTATTTAAAAATGTAACAATAATTCTGTTTTATACTTATATGATAATTTTTTAATTTACTAAAGTTAGTAGAACAATATATTTTACAAGTAGAAGTTCCTAAATGGTAGTAAATAGGTAACGCTAGATATAGGTTTAAATAAAATAGAAATTACCAACTTTAGTTAAACAAAATACTTTAAAAAATGTAATAAGAAGTCTGTTTTATAGTAATCCAATTATTTTTATTTACTAAAGTTGGTAAAAAAAATATATTTTAAGTACAAGTAGAAATTCCTATATATCCCAAAATCAGATGAAAATCGCTTAATATTTGAATATTTAAAAATTTAATTTCATTTTGGCATTCAAAAATTACATTAATTAAGGTATAACAACAATGATTACGTGGACATTTCTAATGATACATGACAGCGTTGTTAGGCAACACATACAGTACCAGGTACCGTAATGTGCAATTTACCAGCCCCAAATTAATACAGGGTAGGTGGATTTACTGGACAGTACTAAATAAATTTTATTACATAATTGTATTTCTATATAAGCTAACAGATAATAAGATTTTAAACGGACCTGGAGATAGGCCTGCTTAAAACGTTGTGTAAATAATTAAAATAAAAACAATGAATTTTTTTAATTACCACTACTTAATCATTGTCTACCACATTTAAGTAGATAATAAGATGCTTCTCCAGATTTGTTGATTGACAAGTTTTTTTAATATTCTGATTTCCCCTTAAAGTACTACTGTGGGAGTTTGGAAAATGTGCAGAAAAATGATAATTTGCAATATATATATTTTTTTAAACAATCTTTTTAGTATCGTTAAAACATAAAAAGGTCTTTAAGTCTTATTCGTCTCTTATTTGCTTAAAGCTAGTATGGTCACTTTGAATAAATTTTTAAGATGTCCTGCATATCGATAGTCTAGTTCACCAATGCAAGGTTCTAAGTGCATTTATCAGAAAAAGTGAGTTAGCTGCACTAATATATAATTATATACAAGAACTTTTCCATGCACACAAGGAGCAAGTAAAATATTAAAACTTAAAGATGCTAGCTCCATTTTTCAATCATGCTAAGTACCTTTAGACTAGAAATATGGCACATTTTTAAGCTTTAAAGTTCATATAATATAAAAATTTATTTTTGCACTTACGAAATTTGTGAACCAGACCATCGATATTCAATTGCATCACACTCAGTGTAATGAATTTAAATTGTATCTTTGCAATTTTGCTGTACTATTTCATTAGCATAAAAAGCAAAATGTCCGATTTTCTGATATAAGAAAACTTTGTTATTGTAAATAAAATACCCTATCAATTTTCCTATGTTTTTAAATTTAAATATTTCTTTGTACAAATAAAAAACAATTCCTTTACCATTTCAAAAAATTACAAAGTTATTAATATTCAAATTTTTTAATGCATGGCCTTTAAGAGTATTATTAGAAAAAAAATGTTAAAGTACAAGGTAACAAACAAAAAAACGGCAACAAAGCTATGATCTATTTACAATTTTTACAATTAAAAAAAACTATTCTTCTTGTCATTTTGTAAATAACCTATAGCTTTGTTGTTGTTTTTTTAAATTTTTAACCTTGTATGTCGCAAATTTTCCTCGTCAATTAATGGGTAACAAATTTATTGACCTCCAAAAAATTGGTTTAAGGATATTCCAAAAAAAAAACACTTTTCTTGAGATTTTCTTTTAAACTTCTAACACACATACTTATAAGTGTCCTCTATACAAACAATTTTTTTAAATAGGCTTTGCGGGACTAAATTTCGAGATATAAGCTTTTTTAAATTTGCATATTTAACAGGTAAGTCCTATCCTGACGGACGTTTTGGGGCACGTTTAATTAAATATCATTCTAACTTATCTAAGAATTTTTACCAAAAACTGAGAATCAATAATAGGATATAACTAACGTTTTTCTTTAAGAAAAAACACCTAATATGAGTGGTACTCGTATACGAGGTATCTAAAAATATGTGAATTGTGGTCAAGAGGAAAGTACTAATATTTTTTACAATATAAAAAAAAATTATATAAAAAAATGTTTTTAAATTAAATATAGCGTTTAAATATGCAAACTTGTTTGTTTTGATTTTTTTTGTAAAAGATAAAAATAAAAAACCAAAAAAAAACAGTTTTTTCTACTTTTCTCGAAAATTTTTTGGGGAAGGGTAAAACTAGTTATTACATAGGTTGTAGGTTTTTTATTGTCTACAAGTTTTACTTTTAACTTTTTTAAAAGAAGTTATTTAAAAAAGTTATTGTTTAGCTTAAAATGGCAAAAAAACACTTTAACCCTTAAACCCCCCTTCACACCCTAAATGCGTTATTTTAGTCCGGAAGTGTTTTTCTTACATTGTTAGAATGCACTTACCAAAACTATACCATTAGTTTGCATACCTGATTTCAAATTTTTTGCAATCAGTTATTCCGTCTGGACTATTATTAATTTTATCACTAATTTTTTTCGAACAAATCTGCCATCCTTTAATTACAAAGTTATTGTTGTAAATTATTTAAAAGTAAATTTTTTACAATAGAAGGAGAAAAAACGTCTCTAGAGACTTACTAGACATTACTCTTTGGGAACGTCCTTAAAAGTACAGAAATTAAATTTATATTACCAATGACAGGGATAACGAAAAAAATTTTTAAAAATTTTATAAATTTTCATTTTTTATCATTTGAACATAAGATAAGAAACAAATAAACATCACAAACTTAAGAAAAATAAAAAGGTTAACTTTTTTAAAATGAAAAACTCTGTATACTATGTCACCAATTAAAAGATAATTTAAATATCTTTACAAACCCACATTTATTATATATTTCTTTAATAGTTTCGAAAAATGACTATTTAAATCTAATAATTAGCAGCTATAATTTCCAATATATTTATCTACAGTCTTAGCTTAGTGCGGATGCCGTAGTTAGGTATATTAGAAATAATATCTACTAGCTTATAGATTTACGTGGATATTTTTCAAAAAAGTTTAAATCATTTATTTTTATTATACAAATTTCAAATTTTAAAAAATTATTTATATTTTTAAAAAACTATAGCCAATTGAATTATTTTACCTCCACAATTTCTTATGCCAAATTTTTAGATGGTTTTTATTATCAAAAAAGTAGATATGTTGGCAAAATTTGGGATTAGTCGCAAATTTTAAAATTAAAACTCCATTAAGGTCTTCCTCCTAAGGCTACTAGCATCTGGTATAAAATAATTGGTATAAGTCCATTGTCCCCGTTTTTTAGATAAACTAATCTAAAAATATTATCTACGTTAGTGTGTGCATTTCTCTTTTTTACAACATAATATTAAATTTCTGTTTGAAGGGCTTTGTGCCAAATTGAAAATTATACGCTCTTCGATAAGCCGTGCCGAAAACAACATTCTCTCCCTCATAATAAAAATCAAACAAATTAATCTACAAAGATTAAAAGTCTTTTGTTCGTAAAACCTTCTGAACATATTTTTCTTTGAAAACCCCTTTTCTTAATTAAGCATTTCCTTTATTCACTTTAAGCTGGCTCTCCGACAAAGAACTTCAAAATTGCCCGGCAAAAATCAATACGTCCAATACTTTTATCTATAAAACCACACCAGACTAACAAAAACCCTTAAAATCTTAAGACCTAATCTAATGAATAAAGAAAGCAAGCTGTAAAATTTCAGATACGCTTTGCTAGTAAGTGAACTAGTACTTTATTGTTTAACTTTACTTTCTTTTATCTTTTAGGGAAAATACATTAATAAAATTTTACCAACAGCCGTTATTAGCGATTGCTTTATAGTCTAAAATCCGAATAGAAAGCGACCTTCACCTATCTGTTTACCGTATAAAAACTGTTTTACATTTAAGATAGTATTTAAACAAAGGTATTGCCATAGGGATGCCTAAAAAATAAAGGAAGAAGAAATGAAAGTGTTGTATTTCATGCAAAAACAAATTATTACCTGTTTGTAAGGAATATGTTTTAAATAAATTTTAATATGGGACCCGTTACTGTTTTTTAAACTATTAAACTTTTGTTGAATGACTTATGTACTCCAGGGCTATGACTCCTGTTTGAGACAAGTAGCACTGAAGATGGTTTTACCGCAAGCGCTCTAATACGCTTATTATTATTTATTAAAAAAAAATTGCACGAAATACATTACTTTCATTTATTTTTTCTATAATTCCACGTGCACACAGCCACACCCTTTCCATTTGAAAAAATAAAGTTAAGGCCAGACTAATTTTAAAAAAATATATAAATTTTAAAATTGTTGAGTAACCCTGTATAATGTCAATTTTATTTTCTTTATTGTACATGTTAGTACTTATATATTGGTACATTTTGTTTCTTCGATTTTATAAATAAGGCTGTGGTAAGTTTTTAAATTTTAAAGTTTAAAAATGTTTTTGGTACATTCTGTATTATTAAAAAATATATATCCTAATAACAAGCATACGTACGTATTTAAAAATATAGGGATTGCCAGTATACAAGATGTGAGTGTGTGTTTTTCATTATTTTATCTTTGGACAATCCACGAAGGCTGAAAGCCTAAATAATAACGTACCGTGGGTGTCATAAGCGAGGTAACAGAAAGTTTTTACACGGGACTTTTATACTTGAAGATTTGGGGGAAAGGAAAAACTTCAGCGGGCAAGAGGTTCTACATTCTAGAAACTGTGGTGATAAAAGAACGAACAAAATGGAAAGTTCAGGGCCTATCCAGTTGGACCGTATAGGGATGCATACGCGTAACACCATGAGATTCTCCATTGAGAATCGTGAGTGGAAGATTTATACTGGACAATTCTTCAAAGCAAAAGCCATGAAAGTACCTATAAAAAAGCGATAAATCCCCCTCAGCCCAACGATGGGCAAGAAAAGAAAGCCTTTCCGTAAGTAAATGATCATCAATGAGACGAATAGCTCTTCTTTTAATGGAATTAAGAATGCTAAGGGTTTTGGGGGACGCCATGCCCCAGATATGAGCACATTCTTCCAGGAGGGGTCGGATTTGGGACACAAATAAAGTGTATAACTTAGAAGGGAAGTATTTTTGCCTCAAAAGAGAAATCCAAGCTTTTTGAAGCTGCCGTGGCTATAGATACAATGTGCTTATGCCAGTTAAGGTTACTTCAAATGTGACGCCCACAAGATTAAAGGTGTCTTTGCTCTGTAAAAAACTGTCGAAAATTTTAAAATTATTTGTTAAAATTAAATATGGCCTTGACCTAATTTTTTTAGGCAACCCTATGGCGATACCTTTGTTTAAATACTATCATTAATATAAAGCAGTTTTATTCGCTAAACAGATGGATGAAGGTCGCCTCCTATTCGGATCTCGTACTATTAAGGAAAACGGCGTTTTTAAATTTAAGCATTCTAGTTGTATAGGGGAGATCAGTGCCAGACTTAACAAAAATTGGGTTTTTAATTGTTTTTCTTAACTTGACCGTTTATTTGTTATTTTTTGGGTCAAATCTTGTAATTGGAACTTGACCCCCTTTCTGACGACCGATTGATTTAGAATTGTATACACACTGTTAATTTTGACAAGGCAATATAATACATTCTTTTTTATTATAAATCCAGGATGGCTGCCGATACAAAATGGCAGATTACATACTACTTCACTACAACCTCAATATGGGTATCAAATAAAAGTTCTTGATTAGTAGAATAGAGTCCACTATGAAAAAATTAAAATCCAAGATGGCTGCCACCACAAAAGGGCGAATTACATGTTTTTTCAACAACTACCCCAATATCGGTATCAAATGAACGTAGAGTAGAGCCTACTATAAAAAAATTAAAAGCCAAGGTGGCCGCCGCCACAAAATGGTAGATTACATTTTTTTTCACAACTACTTCAATATGGGTATCAAATAGGCTTGATTCATGGAATAGAGCTCACTATAATTAAAATCTAAGATGGCCGCCGCCACTAAAGAGCAAATTACATATTATCCACAACTACCTCAATACAAAATTGTTGGTTAGTTCTGGTTAGTTACAGTGAGACATTAACTGAACTTAATAAAAATGAAAAGTATTAACTAACAACAAAACTAAAAACCTTAAAATAAGTTATATAAAAAAAATGTTAAACGCTTTTATTGTACTAAAAGCTAAAAATTTTTCGGTAAGTTCTAGCTACCAGATCGCACAAATCTTCTTATTTATCTGGGGTATTGCTCAAACAAACAATAAAACCGTTGAGCCTAGTTAATATTATGATATAAATTTCAAGTGCTCAAAGATTTTATTATTTATTCAATTAATACCGAACTATTTTTTAGCTTTTAGTACAATAAAACTGTTTAACATATTTCTTTCTTATATAATTTATTATTCACAGCTTTAAAAAGGTGTAACATTTAGGCGTAATTTTTGTGTAATATGATACTTAAGTTCTTTAGAATTAATGTTATTAACATAAATCAAACATAAAAGAACTAAACTTCTAGATTAAATATTTTTTCTTAAAAAAGTTACTTGTTTATTTTTACTTCGTACTTGGAGCTAGAATTCATAACTCTGAGGTAAGTATTACCAAAAGAACAGCATTTTTGCAAGTGCAAGTGTAACAAGTACGCCTTTCTTGGCGGATGTCACAGCACTACCTACCTTTTTCTGCAAATTTTTTTTTGTCTTGTGAACGGTGCCGCGCTAACGTTCCAAATTTAAGATGAACAAATATTGCAACCTAGTCATTATCCGGCATTCCATTAACTTTCTAGAATTGTAGTACCTTTAAAAAACTGTAAAAAAAAGTAATACATTGATATGCCAGTTTCTTTACTTCAGTTGGTAGGAATTCAAAATATTATATTTGTACACTTTATTTAATATTCCTATTAGTTTTTCTTATTGCGACTGCACACCAGCCGGGTTGTAACCCACTTCCACTGATAAACCCTCTTTCTCTTTTGTTGCAAAGTATAAGAGTGAAACGTAGCAAAGCTAAAATTCAGTTGACACACCCTGTTTTTTATTTATCATTTTCAGTGCAGCCAACTCTAATGATTTTAAGCCCCGCGTGGTTTTGCGTTTATACGTTTTTATTCCGCCGATTTGTTAATTATAGCCCCAAGAGTATTTTTTAGTTTTTAAAAACGGCAAAAATTGTTTAAAATTAGGATAATTAAGTAATGTAGCAATATGAAGTATTGATACGTTTATACGTTTTTTGAAAAAAATCTATATATATAGGGAAGCAGCGCTTAAACCCAGCCGGTGACATGTTTTGGGTGCAGGACTGGGCAAACGCATCGGACAAGTTTATCACAATGCTTTAGATGCAATTTTTAAAAAGGGTCAGTCACAAAACCATAAGACCCATGGATATGTTTTGGGTACCGGATTGGGCGGGTTTTGTAACTGTAATCCCTACGGTTTTCGGCACAATATTTAAAAATTGCATGTATAGCATTGTGGTTAACTTGTCCGACAAAAAAATTACGCGTTTGCCCAGTCCGACACCCAATACATTTGACATTAAGAGGCTGGATTAAAGCGCCGCTTCCATATATAGCGGTATTATTATTCGTGGTAGACTCGTCAAAAGGAACCCCCTTAAGGAGGTTTAATAAATTTAAAAAATTTATCATGAAGTTAATTTCATTACTATTACTGGCCCAGGGACAACTTCTTTTTGCTAACAATTCTAATCCTAAATAGGCTTTTTTATTAATTTTAAATTTTTTATTCAAATTTAAAACATTTTTTTGAATTTTTTAATTTCCAATTATCAAATAATTTTAGTTTTTTCTGCAAAGGAAATAAGACTCCTAAAACTCATACGTTCAGCTGCTAATTTAGTTTTTCGTCCTTTCTAATCATATAAAGGCAAGCTGCAATCGAATCGGGTTTTTCTGGTCAAGAGTTAACGTTCGAGATAGCACGTAGAATTAACGTCTATTTTAATTCATTTTAGTTGAATGAAACTGGTGAGACTTCATTACAATGGCGGAAACTTCGTTTGCTAAGTTTAAAAGAGCGAGAACGGTATTTTTTGTTTGGTTTTGTTTTTTGGGTTATCTAGCTCTAAAGGGTTGATTCTCTCAGATGATTATTTGATTATGTAATTTCGTGCTTGTTATGTTAACTTAATTTCGATATAAATATTTTAATAGATGAAGGAATATTTGTGTATCATATTGTTTAAACATAATATGTTTATGTATGATTCACCACCAAGTAGTCAATATAAATCCAATAAAACTGAATAAATGTTTTAAATATTTTAAAGATTGTATGTTATAAAATGTAATTTTATACACATTGACCAAAGTAAGCCTTATGTTTGCTACTCATATTTGTATTTTTTTAAGTTGTTTAATATTCTGTAAATATGTAATTCAATAGATACAATTTTATAGCCCAATAGCCGCTAATTATGTACCAAGCTGCACTTTATTGTAAGAATAATTATATTCGTATTTAAATAGAAGCAAGGTTTAACAGGGTTGAGGCGTTAACAAAACTGTTTTAAAAGTTTGTTACTTTAAAAAGATAGGGTAGTCTTACTTTTTATTTCTTATTACCGAAAAACTAATAATTTACACAATAGATTATTACTTTTAAATTTATTTTTTATATGTATTACATCTTTTGAAATTTTTGCTATATATATAGAAAAAACAACTTTATTTGACCACGTAGCCAACCTATTAAAACCCAATAAAACGTTTTACAAATTTTTTTACAACATACTTTTAAATAGGTGAAGAACACGTCAAAAAATACGGATTTTTGCCTAAATATCGCGTTATTTTTTTAATATTATGAATTAAATAAAACCTTGCAACACATATATTAATAAAATGTAGAAAGGTTAATTAAATTATTTTTTAAATACAATGGTTTAAAAGAGAAAGAAAAATTATACCCATACTTAGAATGAAAAACGCCGCTACCTTGATCTGATGCCCCTCTACCAATAAAATAATTATTCTTTAAAAAATAATCATTGATTTCTTTTATAATACTCAAAACAAAACAATACCTATTAATAATATGCCACCACAATTACAAAGTCTGTAAAATATCATATTATTTTTTTTTAAATACTTATTCTGTCGTCTCTCCTTTCTCGGCATTTATTAAAAAGCGCCTTAAACCTCTATTTGATGCAAAAAAAGAACACGTTTCATAATTCACAAGTATACATTTTTAATCATATAAATAAAAATAGTATATTGATTGCACAAATATTATATTAAAATGCCGAAAAAATTAAATGCTTTAATAAACAACGTTTAATTTTAAATTTAGTATTGTTTAGGTATTATTAGATACTATCTTAAAAGAAAGCAATAAAACATTTCTTATATATATTTTATCAACAATTAAAAAAAGTATAAGAATTAATAATTTATTGCGGTAACATATTTACTCTGCCAGAAAGCCAGTTTTCTTTTATATCCTCATAAATAAAACATTTTTTTTTAATTTTAATTTCGATACATTAATAAAGGCTACCCAATTACTAATTTCGATATGTCTGTCTTTATGTTTAGAAAAAGATTTTTCACTTTAATGTTTATTTTTTATTGTTTACCTATTTTTTCATGAATAATATATATTTTTAGTTTGAATCAAATAAAATTATTTAAGGTGGGTACACGCCTGGAAAGAATGGCACCATTCTTTCAAAGCGTGTACCCAACAAAAAGACCATCCAATAACTGAATCCGCCTAACCAATATAGAGCATATATTTAATTAAAGTTATTTAAAATAAACACTTCCTAAAAATGGTATTTAGCACTCTGACTATTACATAAAGCACCCTTAAGGTTTACACAGCATCAAGCGGGCGGTAAGGATTAAAAAATAGTGCCAGTAAAATTAAACAAAGCAGCACACGTATGTGTGGAAGGTTTTACAAAAAACCTTGCCAGAATATAGCAACTTGAATATAAATTCGGCCGATACCGTTCCATATGTGTAATACAGATTAGAGAATACCAAGGAATTACGCTATTTGATAAGTCTTTAAACCGATTTTTACCTGAGGGTTTTACGCCGGTTTCTACCCTCTACTTTATTCCGATCCGTACCGTCCGTTCGATTTCCTCGTATGTTCGCGTATCTTTAAGGAATCATCAGAAGCGTACCTTGTTATTTCATCCTGTATAAATGTCACTTTGATGCTTAAGCTGTATATTTAGTTTTAATGCCACCTAATGGGCTGTCATCCATGTAAAGGACTTGTGCATTGAAGCAGTTAGTAGTCTCATCAATGTATCTTGAAGCAGTAATTGCATTCGGGTCATCGTGATAAGTTAACTTGCTAAATTAATTAAGCCTTTAGAGCTTAGACATTAACTATTCAGTATACCTATTAAGAAATCAATCAATATATACATACAGATATTTGTGTAAATTTAATTACGTTAATAACTTAATAGTATTACTGTTTATTCACAACAGTCATGGAATTTTTTTCTTTGTTTTATTTTTGTAATAATTAAATAATTTTTCTATTGCAGCACTAACCTTTTTATATTAAATACCCCAAATATACTTAACCTATAAAAACGAACCACCCTTTAGAGGAAGATGCGAATCAAAAGAGCACGTAAAATATAAAAAACGAAAAGTCTATGACAAAATTTATTGAAGCAAAGACTCGTCAAATTTTCTGATGTATGTTCAACTTTTGTTTTAATTTTTTATCATATAGCAATGTTGTCTCTTGACTAATGATATTTTTATATATATTTTTGAAAGTTTTGTTATTTACTTATACAGGGTGAGCCAAAAGAAGTAACCCAGTTATTTTTTAAATATTGTATTTATTAAGTTCAGTATATTATTTCTTTAAACAACAACAAAAAGTATATTCCTTGGAGATTTATGTGTAAAAATCATAAATGACCGCTTTTTTTTCTTCAGACAGAATTGCTTTATCCACTACATTTTCCATCACTAACGTCAATGTTTCTATTGGTATTGGCCAAATTTTGTTTCTAATATGGTTCCTTGAGTGTCTGTGGTTTATTTTTGTATTCATTTCTTTTAGGTAACTTTAGAAAAAAATCGGGTGTCGTTTAGTCAAGCGATCTTGAAAACCAGTTTATTTGATCGATTTTCGGTTGAAGTTAAGTGATCATTATTGATTCTGTCTAAATCGTTCGATATTCTCTAATTTCTGACCGTGGTCTACCTGTTTTGGAGCGATCTTTCACGCTTTCCGTTTCGCCAAACTTAGCGTCAATAACAGGAATTGTTTTTAGTGGGCGCATCCCTGGCATTAAAATGTGCATGGTATCGACGCTGGGTTAAATTTATTGACTTGTGATTTGGAAAATAGAATTTTTATGCGTTGGGAACTGATAAGTGGACCATTATGAATTTTTCAAGTTTTTTTCACAATCCTGAGACAAAATAAGAAACACTTGAAATGGTTTACAAACTTGTGGCCCAGCATGTTTTATTACAACTTATAATAATATATGCATAAGCGTATTTTTTGTTATAAATTACTATACTATTTATAAAAGCTTTTAATTATTCAACCCTTAAATCTTTATAAATTAAATATTTTTTGGTATCAAATATATAGACAAAAACTTAAATAAAATTGATTTTTTGATCTTTGGTGGTCCATATTGTTAAATTATGATTTGCTAAATACAAATAATAACAAGTTTAAATCAATAGTGACATGGGATTTATTCTTCAATTACACCTAATTCGTATAGCTTAAATCGGCCTAACCCAGGCCTTCCCAGTCATAACTAAACCCCATACCTGACACCAAAAACCGGCTTACTAAAAAGGTTGGCTATTTCCATTATTTCGTTATTAATCCATGCAAATCGTCAACGTTAAAATTTATAAAGGATCCATTTAATAATAGAAAAACATTTTGAAATAGTTTACTACATAATTTATGTTGGGTTTAAAACACTTTCTTGGCACAATACCTATTTATTTTAACAACTAATTTTGTTTAACCAAAAAAGTGTATACTTATATTATTATTTTTGTAGCATAAAAAAGACAAATTTTAAATATATTTTTAGTAAAAGTTAATTACGATGACATATTGATTAATTATTTTTATTCAAAGAAAACTTTGTATAGGTGGCTGATTGTAGTAAATTAATAATTTTCTCCTGGTAAATATTATTTTTTACAAGCAAAATTTTTATTATAAATAACTTTTTTCGAAAAATATTTTTTTATTAATGTACACTCTTATAAACCCCATCCATGGACAGTTTGTATTTATATCTGCAGTATATTTAAAATGTAAGTAAACAATTTAAAAACTAATTTAAGAAAGGTGTGAGATTTTGCTGTAAAAGTTTATGCTGTTTTTTATAACAAAAAACGAACCAAGTAAAAAGATATTTGTAAATATCTAATAAAAAATTTCATTCTTAATATTCATAATTAATTAATTACAAAACAACTACGTAATACCAAACCATTTACAGCATAGGTGGCCAACTCGTTTTGCCACTTGATGATTTAATTGATGGTATTAATTTGAGTACACGCCAAGTGGGACCGCTTTTTCCAAAAAAAAATTGAAAAAAAAACACAAAAACTTAAACAAACTAAAATAAGAAATTCTATAAATTTAATAAACTTTAAAAATATTATTTAATTTAATTTTATCTTGACAACGGTGGCAGACTTGCTACAAAAACGTCAATTTATAGGTTTTTAGTTTCTTATTTTTATTTATTTTTTATTTTTTGGTTTTTTGTTTTTTTTGCTTTATTTTGTTTTAAGAAAGCGGTTTAATTTGGTGTTTACCCAAATAAATGCCATTAATTAAATAAATCCGCCAAACCAATATAGAGCATATTTTCACCCATGACTTACTAGTACTTACTGCTTTGAAATATTATTCCTATTTGTTTGCACATACTAATTTATTATGTAATATTATATTGTTTACTTATTTTTATATTCTTTATACGCTTTATTAGTAAATATTCAAGGGGTTTTAATAAAAAATTATAGCCAACTGGATTTTTTATTGAAATACCTTGTGTATTTCATGTTTTAACTCATAACTTAACCTATGTGCTTATAAATGCCATTTAAGTAGTTCAAATCAATTTTAAATGTATAACAGTATTTTGGTCTTTTTATCCGAGGCCAAACATTACTAACTCTGGTAAAGCTCAATTAAAAAACCGCAAAAACAGAACAGCGCCCAAATTAAAAACCAGCGGCTGCTGAATTACCTTTGTTGTGAGGTTTTATGCATTTTTTATGTTTCAGTAATTCCTTTTAAAAATTTAAAGGCTAGAGGGTAACTCATTATGCCTATTTATATTCAAATTTATTTATTTTATAGCTAAAAAATTTAAAAATTTAAAAACAAATATTTTTATTATTAGAAGAGAAAAATATTTTCGTTCTTGCTAAGTAGTATAACTTTTCGCAATTTTTGTTGCACAAGACAACGCACCAAGACAATGGATGGCTTACCAAAGTCTACCAAGCCTATAAAAGAATAAATCATGTGCATAATATATATATATTTAAATAAAAAAATTAAAAACGTTTTTACATTTTACTGTGCGATTTGTTTTGATATTGTTTTGATGTAAATTGACATGTAATAATTGTGTTGTACTATGTTTTAAGGTAAGCGATTTTTCTTGTTGTATTGTACCACCTAATTTTAGAATATTTATTTGCAGTGTTTTGACCATTTTATTTTGATAAAGGCTTGGAATGCCAGCCGAAACGTCAATATAAATTGCATTTATGCAAAAATTTTATATATAGTTTTATTAAAAGGACTACATACCCCAAGAAATCTACAAAAATATATATACAGGGTGATTCAAAAACATATGCCATCGCTTAAGAGGAGATTCCTTAGCCAAAAATAAGGCAAAAATGTCATATGAACATGGGTCCGCAAATGCTTTGTTTCCAAGATACAGGGCGTTTAATTTTTTATAATTTTTCTTTTTTTTTAATATTTTTAAAACTACGCCAGCGATTTGGCTTAAATTTGGGACGTAAGGTACATTTATTAGTAGGCATATTTTGACTATAAGGAATTTGCTATATTTTTACCAGGGGCGTACTTGTGGGGTAGACACATAATATTTTTTTAATTAAAACATGTACGCCACGGATTTTAATAAATTTTGATAGCACAATTAAATAATTTACTAAATGCTTAACAAAACTTTTTCTTAGCATTTTTTCGAATTTTGTTTGGTTTTCGGGATATTTGCGATTTTAATACGGGATGCAGCTACTGATCGCCGCCTACGTTAAGCTATAAAACATCAAAGAAGGGTTCAAAATAAAAAAAATTGGATTTATCATAAATTTTTGTTCTAACTCATTAAAAATGCCTTTTATTAATTATAGTTCGTCAGAGTTAACAGATATGTTGTTAATTTATGGTGAAACCAGACAAAATTCAAGAGAAGCCGTCAGACTTTATGCTGAGAGATACCCGCTACGAAGAGCCCCTAGTAAAATCATTTTTGAGTACATCGTAAGGCGTTTAAGAGAAACTGGCTCTCTTAAACCTGTAAAAGCAAATTCCGGGCGTTCAAGATTTCGTCGAACAGTTCAAGCTGAAGAAGCAGTACTAAATTCGGTAGAACGTGATCCTAATATCAGTACCCGAATAATTTCCAATGAACTAGGAAACATTTCTCAAGCTTCAGTAGTGCGAGTTTTGCAAGAACAACAACTAAAACCATATCATTTTACAAGGGTACAAGAACTTTTACCCAGGGATTATGGCCCTAGACAAGTATTTTGCCAATGGTTTCTCAATTAGCTGCAAAATGACCGGCGTATTTCTAAATATGTACTTTTTACTGACGAGGCATCTTTCACACGAAGAGGCATTATAAACTTTTATAATAATCATACATGGCCGGAAGAAAACCCTCACGCTTTGCAGACAACAAATTTCCAACATCAATTTTCTTTTAATATTTGGGCTGAAATTGTTGGAAATGAAATTATCGGACCTGTAGTTCTACCGAATAAATTAAATGGAGCGTCTTACCTCAATTTCTTAATAAACGAATTTCCCGATATTTTGCCACTTTATCTAAGAAACAATAACAGATTATGGTTCCAACATGACGGAGCACCACCACATTTTGCGGCTGAAGTAAGAAGATTTTTAAATGAAGCGTATGGTTCTCGCTGGATTGGTCGTGGAGGACCAGTCGCATGGCCACCGAGGTCACCAGACATCAATCCCTTAAATTTTTATCTCTGGGAACATGTTAAAGAAATTGTTTACAAAAGAGTCGTGAATACGAGGCAGGAATTGTTACAAAGGATAGAGGGGGCATTTAAGAAAATAAGACAAAATCGTACTATTTGCGAAAAGTACGCAAATCTTTAGGTCGAACACTAAGAGCATGCAACGAAGCTGAAGGAGGACATTTTTAGCATCTCATTTAGCCACTTTTTAAGTTAAATTGCAGGTTAGTTTTTATTTTTTTAAATTAAAACACTCTTTGATGATTTTTATAACTTAACGTAGATGGAAGTCAGTAGCTGCAACCCGTATTAAAATCGCAAATATCCCGAAAACGAAATTCAAAAAATGCTAAGAAACAAAATTTGTTAGGCATTTAGTAATGTATTTAATTGCGCTATAAAAATTTATTAAAATCAGTGGCGTACATGTTTTAATTAAAAAAATATATTGTGTCTACCCCACTATTTCTTATAGTCAAAATATACCTACTAATAAATGTACCTTATGTCCCAAATGTTTGCCAAATCGCTGGCGTTGTTTTAAAAATATTCAAAAAAGAAAGAAAAATTATAAAAAATTAAACGCCCTGTATCTTGGAAACAAAGTATTTGCGGGCCCATATTCATATGACATTTTTGTCTTATTTTTGGCTAAGGAATTTCCCCTTAAGCGATGGCATATGTTTTTGAATCACCCTGTATATATATATAATTATTTATTTATTGTTCTTGGGTATGGGTTTTTTTGTTAATAATTAAAACTACTTCATTACATAGCTAACATCTGACGACGTTTTGCCCAGCGTAGTGAGCTTTTTCAAAAATATATATTGCGTTCAGGCAACAACCTACAAATAATTACAAAAATTACAATTTTTGTAAACAAATTAATTTATAATAATTAATAACAAAAAAAAAATATATATATATATATATATATATATTTAGCTAAATAAAGTCATCTATTAGACTACGGAACATAAAGAAATCCCCATACTGGTGCATAAAAACACCAGGACAGCGGTAAGCTAGAAAAACTAAATAATTCAATCTAATTTTAAAAGCAAGCATAATTGACATAAGTCTAGTATCTCCACAGCACTAAAAAAAACATCTCAGTTTTCTCCTGCAAGCCAAATAATACATTTTTTAAACATCTACATGCTAGGTATTTAGTCCAAATTTACTCATCACTATTAATTCTATTTCAAGACACAACTTGCACTATGAGAGGCCACGCTTTTTCTCTAAGAAGGACCTGTCGCTCGAAACTAGCCACTATTATTCATTTAAATAGACTTACGCCAGCTGCATAAAACGGAGCCGGCGACGGCATCGGCAAATAAGCTGGGCCGGGTATGTGTAATAATACTAATTTATTTATATTAAACCCCACATCGGTGCCGTCACCGGCTCCGATTTTGCCGGTGTGTATAAAAAGACACTTACAAGAGATGTCACCCTATTGCATAGCGTTTCTGGGCAATGAATATTTCTGCCCATTAAAGTATTAACTTTTCCTTACTTCTACACATACACCTCTAAATATAGAGACACTTTAAGTCCTCAAAAACAAAATAAAATATTAATAAAGACCATTATGAAAACTTTTTCATTTTCAATAAAATTTATTACGGTATTTTTGATCTAGAGCATTCAACAAAAGGCAAAATTTATATTAAGTTTATCAAGGACCAATAAATTCGAGACTCTTGGTAGTTTATTAGTTTGATATAAACCGAACAGGGATCGTAAACTTATTCAGCCGGCAAGTAGATTGTATCTTAAGTGGGGACTATCGACTGAATAAAAAATTAGGTCGATTTTTGCATAAATAATAATCCGGTTCGGCTCGACTAGGTGACTGTTAGAAAGTTTGGAAAAAGAAGGTAAATCAGTTGTTGTTTTATTAAAAAGTTTAATAAGGTAACAAAAAACTTTTTCTTTGGTGTATCAGGTTTCGGTCTTAATTAATATTTTTTCGACGATGTTATAGAAGCGCAAGCTGGCAAATTGGATTACAAAGTTTATTTTTTAGTTAATAAGTTATTTGATAAAAAAGTTAAAATGCAGGTTTTTTTAAACACCTCCTAGGTGGTTTGTTTTTTTTTTTTCGGTGTTCTTTTATGTTTTAAAACCTAAACTAAAAATTTGTATTGCTTACTTTTTAATCTTTTAGACGGTTTTTATAGTAAAAGTTATAGTTAAGTTTTATTGTGTTGATAAAACTATTTGTACCAAATTTATTTCTTATAAATATTCAATTATTTATTTTTTGTTAAAATAATATTTTACAGCTTACAGGGCAAAAAGTGGTAAAAACTCGGATAACCTAAAAAATTACAATTTTGAACTGCGCTTTTAATAGCAGCATAGGGCATGTTTAAAGTGTTTTTGGGTAAGAGCAAAAAAATGTTTTTGACTTTTTGCCGGATACCCTATTGTCCGCATATCAATATCTCAGGCAAAGGGGTATTTTGGGCAAATGGCTTTTGTTTAGGCAAATGTCTTCTACCTAGAAAAATAGGGTATTTTTATTTTTAAATGCTTTTGCCTAGCCAATTAGCATTTGATTATATTTGCTTAAGAAATGTTTAAACAAATGGAAATAGAAATATTTGCATAACCAGACAGTTATGCAAAACTGTAACATTGGGTAGGTCATGGTTGGTCTTTTTTTTGTAATTTCCTTTTAAATTAAATTAAAAATGAAAAAGATTTTACTAACTAAAATTAAACAAGACCTCCACAATGTGACAGTTTTGCATGACCATCTATAGCTCTTCAAATCAATTAAATTACACGTGCTTTTGCTTTTTACTGCAGTCTGCAAAACACACTGTAGGCCTAATCTATTAATAAATATATCACAGTCATTTGCCAAACAAGGACCACGGCAAATGCCATTTACCTAGGCAAATGGCTTTTAAATAAAAATTAACTAACTAAACATTGTAGTT